>OMPJ01016020.1:0-25585 GCA_900312935.1 Carapus acus | reverse complement strand
CACACACACACACACACACACACACACACACACACACACACACAGACACATACGCACACTTAATGCCTCACTCAAGTGTTCCATCTTTCTGTGTATTTTCACGTTAGGAGTCGCTTGTCGAATCAGTCATGGTGCTTTGGGCGGAGGCCTTCGACCACGTCTGTCCCTGACAAAACCCCAAAGAGGAGAAAAATTTACTCGAAACGAGACGGTGCCGCGGTGCTGACCGGTGGGTTTGAGCCTTTGAGCGAAAAGTTTAGTGCGGACATGCTTCTTTTGCAGCAATTGCAAGAGGAAAAGCAAGAGCGAGAGCGTGAGCGAAGGTTTCTCAAGCGGTGTGTTTACACAGAGCGTGCAGGGCTTAAAACTGGGTCGCATAAAATTGCAGGAGTGTGCGTGTGTATGTGTGTGTGTGTGTAAGCTTTTGCATGACGGTGTACGTTTGAGGGCACGTGCAGCCGACTGTCCACCCTGTGATAAGAAAAGAGCGGCGCTGAGTAAGAAAGCGCGAGTGACGCTCTGCCTTTGTCGAGGGCGACTGCAGCAGATGTTTGCTGAGTGTGAAGCTGAAAATGCTGCTATCTTTCTCTACCTGATTCTCCTCCTCCTCCTCCTCCTCCTCTTCCTCCCCCCTATGAACGTAAATTTGTCCGTCCCCCCCTCACTTGCTCGCTCGAAGCTCCTCTCTGTCCCCAAGAATGAGCAGGTGCAAATCAGACAGCGTCCCAAGTTTGGAGCCAATCTGTCCGAGCTCGCGGAAACAAAGACGTGCCGAGACTGTTTGCGCCCCCCTCAGTGAGTTTCTGGGCTCTTCTTGGCGACTTCCTGTGGTGAATTGACCACTAGACCACGACCGTGATGAGATTATGCTGCGACGGTTTGATGGAGTTTGTTGTTGTCGTTTGTCACAAGCACCAAATCTCCTCACACACTGAGACAAAGGAGATGTCTGCAATCGTTTTACTCAATCCTTTCACTTTTTTTTGTTTTTAGAGAAAATTATCCAAAAATTACTGTGGGTGGAGATCACTCGTGTGTGTGTGTGTGTGTGTAGAGGTGTGTGAGGAGGAAATTCTGTTGACTCGGGCCGTTTCCATCTCACCTGGTGCTTTGCCACAGTATAAAGTTTGGGGTTTAGCCAAGAACTCTTTCTATCCAAAGTGACTTAACGGAAGGTTCCGCATGAGTAGGTGAACGCGACCGTAAATTGAGACGACACAGCGGTCATCGTCTAAGACAAAAAAACAGAAGCATCATGAATCTCGTCAAGATGTCAGTTTCCAGGCTGCTGTTCACTTAACCGATCCTCCCTACACAGATGCACACGTACACACACGGTGGCAGTGGATTGACCCGCACGCGCACGCGCACACACATACACACACATTTACTCAATGGTGCAGTTACACAGAACTAGTGAAGCCATTGCACAGTTTGCTACTTCTGCCTGAGCGACAGTGTGGAGAGAAAGTGCTGAGTCATGGCCCCATTTTTACATCTTAATAAATGTGCCTTTTGATTTGAGTAATCAATAAATTATGATTTATAAGTAACTCTGTATTAAGTACAATTTCCTTTCCTCCCCCTTGGATTCCTGATTTCTGCCGATGTGCATATTTTTCCAATGTACGTATTTATTTGTTTCAAAGTAATCAATGAGATATTACTTGTTTATTTATTTATTAAGATATTTATTCCAATTCTTTATTTTTTGAGACAGGTTTTTATCTTCTGTGCTGTCTTACTTCTGACTTTGTGCCAATGTGCTGCTTTGAGGTGTTACATATCGTGGGTTTGTATCATTATTAAACCCTCACTCTATATTTTAAATCGCTGTCTGTGCGTTTCTGTATCATATATGTTTGCTTATCTGCTTCAAAACAGGAAGGAGTGATTATTTAAAAAACATAGTTTATTACAGAAATTGTCTGGTTCTCAAAGGACAGGGTGATATTTCTCTCCTCATAGGTGGCGCTGTCACTTAGTGGTGTACATATGCTGTCGTTTGTGTTTGAGGATCTCAGTGGAGGTGAGGGTCAGGTCTTCGTGGCAGATATCGCAGTGATAAACCCTGGTGAGGGACGAGGAAGAGGAGGAGCCTCTGGCGCTCTCTGACTCTGAAAACAACAACAAAAAAGGAAACACACACACAATGAGGAAAGTAAAACAAAAATTAAGTTTGGAGATTTTAAGTCTCAGCAGAGTCAGAGATTTTCCTGACCTTCCTTGAGGTCCTGCAGTTCTCCAGCCGGCCTGCAGGTGGCCTCGTGTTGCATGCGCTCGAGAGGAGTCAGTGGCATGTAGAGGTCGCAGTTAGGACACGTCCAGAATGTGCGCAGACACTCGCTATAAAGATCTCTGGAGTCCTAGAAGGGAGGGAGAGCCCGGGATTAGAGCCTGGAATCGATGAGCTCGAGAGAGAGAGGCAGATTTTGGGTCTCTGATTTAATCTAGGTCTCTTTAGATTGCTGCTATTTGGCTGTTTTGTTTTGCTGTAGGCTGATAGAGGCATAGTCTAGCATTCTAGATAGAGTTCTGGGGAGTATTTATGGCAAAAAAGGCCCCAAAGGTAGAATCGACATTGTACAAAAATGGTGGTCACTCTATATCTGCGTCTGTTGAACACTTAAATCCCAATATCTTGTTTGGGAGCATTCAGTTTACTCCTTTCACCATTACAAAAACATTAACTTAGCTTCAGCTCCGTCTTTGATGGCAACCTTCTAATGAGCACAGGTGTGTATCCTGCTCTGAGAGGACTGTGAGTGGGCGGAGCAAAAGCACTCACCGCCAGGCAGTTGTATGTGAAGAAGCTGGTGACCCTAAGGCCTCCTTTGATGGGGTCAGGTTTAGCTTCCTTGCCTAGACACGGCTTGCTGAACGTTGGGGGTTGAAATTGATCCTGCTCGGGCTGGGGCCCCACATACAGGCTCTGGGTCTGGAGGGCGGTCAGCCGCCGCAAACTGTAGCTGATCTGAGAATGGCGGGAATCATTTCATTCTACTCTATTATTGTTATTTAAGAACAAGTACCTCCCTCCTCTCACATTGGCAAATCATCCTTTTAAAGCATATTACTGCCACCCACTGTCTCTATCTTGAACTGCATTAATTGCTCTTTGTACACTCAAACTTCACACTGCTTACTTACAAAGACAAGTTTCTTGTTACTATTCAAATGCTGGGACTCACTACCTCGGTGTACAGCAGGAAGCGAACCAGTCCATCCATCAGCTTCTCCACAGCCTTGCGAGACACGCGCCGGCCTGTGGACTCAATGCTCTTGTCCTGATCCAACTGGACCTGCAAGATGCGTTCCCACTCAGCCCGCAGGCTCAGGGCGGTGGACAGAACCTTCTGGGCCTGCTCGGTTTCCCTCAGCTCCACCTCCAGCCAGCCGTCCACCACCAGCCGCGTACAGTCGGCGTTACTGTCCACGGAGTCCGACACCATGAGCAGCGCCTGGTAAAGGGGACACGCATGCACACTCTGAATGTCCACCTCCTAAAATGGTAGACAGGACACATCCTTTTGCAAGCTCACCTGCAGGGCCGGCACCCTTACACAGTTGGACAAATAAGGCTTGTTGGTCTCCAAGAGAGTGACGAACGCTAGCAGTTGGTGTTTGGCGCTGTCCCTCCTGTCCCCTTCTTTGAGAGAGGAAAGATGGAGAGACAGGCAAAGAGATGGACAGAGGTACGGGAAGAGAAAAAATAAGAGAGTGAAAGAGGAGAAGAGGAACAGAGGGGAGACAGATGGAGTTGGAGCAGATTGAGGGTCAAAGGGGGAGCGCAGTGGAGAGAGTACAAAGGGAAAGGTAGAATAGAGGGATGAGAGAATGTGAGGGATAGAGGGAAGAGGGAAAATGCTCATGGAGACAAAATTTTCTGCTCACTATTTTAATTGAGCAGTGAAACAGATATCAAACGGATTCTATTGGTGGTGATAACATTATGTTTTTCTTCAGGTTCGAACCAGTTTGCCTGTTTGTGTGTGTGTTTGTTTTACCAGTGAAACCACTATTATCCTCTGGAATCTGCAGGATCTCAGGGTCGTTGGCGAACACACTAGTGGGGTGGAGAACCACACCCTGCTTATTCCTGGTATGGAAAACCTGCACAGAGTGAAAACCAAAGTCTCATGTTCATCAAATCATCATCAAATGCTCTGGGTTGTGTTTGGTGCTGACCTGCTCCGAGTCCTTGCGGGTGGTGTTGTGCTCGTCGGGCAGCGCGAGCTGTGGGTAGAGGCCTCGGCACAGCACCAGCTTTAGCACCGCCTGGTGGCGGGCGGGCAGCTCCTGGCCGCTGCCCACGGCCTCCTGCAGCGCTGACACGTTGTGACGCAACTTGAACTTCACTTCCTGTGTGGGAACGGCCGGAGATGTCACCGAGAAGTAGAGATTGGTCACAGCCTCAGATGCTCAGACGCTCAGTGCAAGAGCACCTCACTGATTCATCCATCATGGTCTTATTTTGGTTTGAATATGCTATTCTAAGATATGCTATGCTACACTGCAGTATAAGCTAGCCTCTTTCTCTGAACTCTTAGAACGTAAACACAGGAAAAGATAGACAACAACACCCGTGGAAGGAATAGCAGAGTGCGTGCTCTGTCCTCACCTGGATGTCCACGCTCTGTCCTTCACCGTCTTTCCTCTTCCGGCCTCGCGCCGTCTCCTCGTCATCAGAGCCGGATGACAGCCCGGCGTCCTCGCCCTCATCCATCCTCAGCACCTTCCGCTTGCCGCCCTCCTCCTTCTCGTGGTCCCGCTTCAGCTGATGCAGCTTCCTCCTCTCCGTCAGCCTCTGCCTGCGCTGCCCGCGATCGCCTGTGGAGGAAGTCTTGTCCTCCGACTCCAGCAGGCCGTGGCTCTTTAGCAGCTCCTTAAACTGCCTCCGCAGGTTGACCATCTCGTAGAGCCTCTGCTCTTCCAGACCGCGTCGCCTGCACCACTTCCGGGATCCCCCACCACGTTCCCCTTTGACCTGCAGGGGTCAAAGGTGACATTGAACCACACAGAGCACAGGTTTCTGCTGTGTGTGTGTGTGTGCATGTGCGTGTGCGTGTGTGTGCAGCGCTTCTGTGCTGACCTCCACCCAGGCATTGAAAGTGTTCAGCAGGGTGAAGGGGTCTCCCAGGTTACTGTTCAGGGGCTGCCTGGCAGTGGCACAGTCTGGGTTCTGCTGTGTGCTGCGCAAGAAGGGCGACTGGACGCTGAGCGCGGCTGCCACCGTCAGCACCGGCTCCACGAGGTCAAACAGGGCGCCAAGAACCAGCATCTTCCCTGATACACACACACACAGAAAAAACATATACACATGCAGGAAAAGCAGTGAAAAATTTTACTCCATTACTCAGGGTACCTTACCGATAACTACGTCGACTGGTAGCTGAGCTAACAAGCTGCCGATGGAGGTGAGCTCTCCTGCCCTGTCCAGCGCCCCTTGCTGTTTCAGATACGTCACAGCGTTCTGGATGCTGGCAGCTGGAGGAGGATCAATGAAGATGAACGATAGCGGATCTCCGAGGTTCATGCTCTTCATCTGTGGGAGCAAAGAGGAGAGCAGGAATCAGCTGTGCTTGGTGTTGTGTTCAGCTCAGTAGAGAGTCTTCACTACACAATAGCTGCACCTGTAGGACGAGCGAGTCCAGAGCCACTCTATGGATCTCGGGCACGGGGTAAGGAGCGAAGGCGTCGTAATCTGACTCTGCATAGAGGCGGTAACACACTCCTGGACCTGTGCGACCCGCTCGACCCTTCCTCTGCTCTGAGCTGGCCCGACTGATCCAGAACTCCTGAAGACGCTGCATCTTGGCCTTTGGATCGAAGCTCATCTCTTTTACCTTCCCTGCGACACAGAAAACAACACATTGGGCGACGTTTGAGCAGGATTGCTTTGCGTTCTTATGCCTCGTAACCTTGCGATGAGGTCAAAGTTTTGCTAGACGTAATGTTACCAGTGCAGCAGTTCACCAAATGTGGAGTTCTTTCCTACCTGAGTCCACCACAAAGCGAACGCCATCGATGGTAACAGAGGTCTCTGCGATGTTGGTGGAGATGATGCACTTTCTCACCCCTGGGGGAGCAATATCAAACACCTGAGGAGAGACAAGCAAACAGAGTCAGAACATCTACCAAACAACATATCACTGAATAATACAACTCCTGTGCAGTGCAGTGTGGAGGTCACCTTGTCCTGCTGTGCAAGGGACAAAGTGCTGTGGAGTGGCAGCACGATCCAGCGGCGGGTGTGTGTGGCGTAGACCTGACAGGCCTCCTGGATGGCAGAGATCTCTGCCAGGCCGCTGAGGAAGAGGAGCAGGTCACCCCGCTCCTCGGGTGGGTAGCGCTGGTCGATGCCCTGTAGGATGCGCAGGTAAGGTCGTGGATCCATCTTCTCAGAGCGAGATGGCTGCTCCTCAGTGGGTATAGGCTGGTAGATCACCTTGGAGAAAGGCCACAAATTCAGGCTTATGTCTCCGCAACCTGAACAGATCTGTTTCACTTTTTTGAAATTTATATATCTATTTTCTTCTTAATTTCAAGCACATATTAATAACATTTATCTTGCCCAAACCCCAAATAAGAATTCAGGCATGCTCCAGGATTTCCAGCACCGGCCAAAGCGGACTCACCTGTATGGGAAACAACCGTCCTGGCACCTGCAGCACCGGCGCATCTCCAAAGTAGCTGGAGAAGAGTTTGATGTTGATTGTGGCCGACATGAGGACGAGCCGCAGCTCCGGGCGGCGGGTGAGCAGCGAACGAAGGACGCCGAGGAGAAAGTCGCAGTGAAGGTGGCGCTCATGCACCTCGTCCACAATCAGCACACTGTACTGGTCCAGTGCTCCGTCCTGCTGGATCTGCCTGAGTAGCAGCCCCTCTGTTAGGAACAGCAGCTTGGTGGCAGCCGTCCGCGTTGTCTCAAAACGGATCTGGAAGCCCACCTGATGGGTAAGAAAGAAAGGATGTTTTGCGGATCTGGGCTACACCTCATTCCTTGATGGAACACAATTTTTTTAACTGCTGGTGATTGGTTGACAGTTTTTATATGTATCCAAAAACACTGTGACTGACCGGGCGGACAGAAAACTATTTAACATATCAAACAAACACCACAAATTCTTTTGATTCTTTCAAAACTTGAGTGCTGAGATGTCTGAAAATAGCTGTTGGATGCTGTAGTTGTTAACAGTAGAGATGTCCGATAATATCGGCCCACCGATATTATCGACCCGATATTACCATAAAAATGTAATATCGGTATCGGATTTTTTTGCTTTAAAACCGATAAAAATACAATAATGCTTGCGTTACAATGAAATAGTGCCTATGCGCTCCTGAGGCGTTTACAGGCGCACATATCGGTATCGGCGGTTATCGGTATCGGTAAATTGAGAGTTGGGCAATATTGGCATATCGGATATCGGCAAAAAAGCCAATATCGGACATCCCTAGTTAACCGCTACTGCGCATCATAGAATCTTATGTTAAAACTTGGCTGTATTTTTCAGGAAGTGGCAGATTTTTTGTCTTAGATTAAACCTCAATAGAGCTGAATGTTGGCAAACTGACTACGACTAGAAACTGCGACCGACCTTGGATCCGTACTGGTTGAGGCTCTCATAGCTGACCCTCTTGGCCAGAGAGATGCAGGCGATTCTGCGGGGTTGTGTGCAGGCCACGTGGCTAAAGCCAGATGCCAGCAGGTACTGAGGGACCTGGGTGGACTTCCCACACCCTGTGTCCCCAGCTACCACCAACACGGGGTGACGTCGGACCATCTGCACTATGCGGTCGCGGTATTGGAAGATGGGCAAATTCTTCTGCTCCCTGCGTAGCTTGGCCAGCTTCCCAAAACTCTGCCTCTGGCTGAAGTCCAGGAAGTGCAGCAGGGCAAGTCTGCATGCAGTCACCTCCTCGGGCCCCGGGGAATCCCTCCGATGCGTGGACTCGGATCTCCCCAGTCGTTCCTCGATGTCTCGGGTACACACCGACACGTTAATCCTGTAGCGGGCATCATATTCGGCGGGAAGGCCAAGATCTACTTTTCCAGTCTTCTTCCTCTGATGCCCGGCCTCTTTGCCGCTGCCGGATGCGGACATCTCTCGCTTCATTTTGAACCTTTGGAAACGACCGAAGAAGGCCCAGAACTCAGCGTGCTCGGGACTGCCGGCCTGAATGTAATCGTGCTTGCGGAAGAAGATTTGGTCCATCTGAGCGCGACATAGCGGACTGTCCCAGTCCCAGCACCCGGACCTACCACGGTCTGCGTCCATGACTGACCCTGGCAACAGAGGACTGAGCACAATGCAGTGAAGTGAAGACTTTAAACGTTGATTCTAATTGCCATCTTTCAATATTACGGATTTACTTAAAATTAGCAGGCCTATGCGCATATATAGCCACATAACACCACTATCTAATTTAGGGGAATTTTACTCACATGCCAAAGGCTAGTATCAATCCCTGCAAGATTGATGCAGCGTCTTTCGCGTTACACAAGTTAAGTCAAGTCATGTCAAGTTAATCTAATTTGTATAGCGCCAAAATCACAACAACTTCTGTTTGTTTCAGATCCGTTCATTTCATGTAATCTCTGAGAAGCTCCACTGTCAGTATGTTTACATTCACTGGACAGTGACACCGGCGGAAGCACAACAGTGGAACTACATCCGGTCCGTTTCATAAGAATTTCCGGCTGCAACTTGGGTTGTGATTTTTCTTCCCCATCCAAGTCCTCCATCTTCTTCTTTGCTTTTCTTCGCGGTTCTGAAACCGCACAGCGCTCATTACTGCCTCCCTGTTGTCAGTTGTCAATTTCTCCCACATGTACTTGGTAACAATCTCGCATGTACCAACCACAGTTAAATCCAATTAAGTGATTCGGCCATGTTTTGTAGATTAGTGGTTTCTTCAAGTTTGCGTATGAGCTGATAATGTGTTGAGGTATTTTGCGTCACGCAGACATAGAACCATGTGGAATTCTTTTTTGAAAAGAGCATTCGTAATGATGGATGTCTGTGAGTGAAGTCAGTGACAACCCAAATAAATAAGACAAATTCTGCCGCCTGCAGTCGCATATGTGTATCTCGCAACTTCAGGCTTCTGAGAGAACTCGATCGACGTCAGATACTGGCAATCTTAAAATAAAACAAGATTGTTATTTGCATAATGTGCATTCGTTTAAAGTTTTTGGGCAGCACTTCATGCAAAACAATGTTTCGCTTATATTATTGAGGAACGACGTAGCGCTACTTGACATGTGACGTCAATACGCACGGGGCGTAAGGAGGAGGGGCGTCGAAAACGGACTTTCAGCGCAGCTCAGCGGGGCGACCAGCTCGTTCTACACACGACGATAAAACCATCCTTGTTCGCCAAAAGTGAAAACTGAGTAGAGTTGTAACGAGTTATGCTCCTCAGTAGTGGGGCAACAGAGCGGTCTGTGTTCCTAATTTCAGCTGTTTAACAAACCATGGAGGCAGTCAACGCATTCAACATGGAGGTAAACTTTGCTATGTCCCAGTCTTAGCATTTAGCTACGCGTCAGCTAGCGCTATTCAGCAGAATTTAGCTGCTACTGTTTGGGAACAAGAACCATAACATTTATTGGAAATTTCGGAATTCTAAATAATGTTTTACTCTTTCGACGCGGTTTCCCCCAGCAATATTGTGGCAACACTAAAAACGAGGTTTTAAATGTACCTCATCCCGTCGGGCCCGCAACTTTGACGCTGCGCCCCAGACACAAATTTCTGCTCACTATTAGCGGTGACAATGAATGTCAGATCGCTGCTTTTTTAAACGGGTCACAGCTATTTATACTGAAAACATGTTTGAATCAATTGCATCTTAAATGAATGATTAATTTCGACCGATCCCAATCACTCAACCAACATGACGTCGTTGCCCGCTTGGCGACACTCAATGTCAACATTGGATTGGGAGTCTTTATCAGAAGATAGAAACGATGTTGTTAACCCCTAGATGCACATGTGGGGTCAAATTATTCCAGGGGTTGTTATTCTTAGAAATGTTTACAAAGAGGAATTGCAACATATGCATATTTTAGGCAATCCACTTTAAACATGTTTGTGACATGAGGCAATATTTTTCTTTATGTTTTCGTTCACTCAGAGAAAATTCTTGAGATTTTGAGAATTTTAACTGGGGTCAAAAATGACCTCAAACTCATGGACGAGAGAAGATATTGGCATCCAAGGGTTAACGAATTTGCATGATTTAAATCAAACGGCATTTAAAATAATTTATGTTGCGTTTGTGTCTGGATTTGCAGCATAGTTTAAATATCACCAAAACACCAAACATTTATAAACCATGCAAGTGTTGATGTCAGACAATTTGTCCTGAGTATTAGTGTTACCAGTAGCATTGATAGGAGGAATAGCGCGCTTTCCAATAAATGAACAAGTTGGACCATTGTCTGGTACATGTTGTGTTGTAAATGTCAATATTTAACTCACAGGCTGACAAAGGGGTGGTTTCACAGCAACTTGCGATGGATAATAACTACATGACAGGGGGAGTTTTGGAGTAAATCCTGTCTTATTTTGACATGTTCAACCATTTTTGTTATGCTGCACCACAACTGAATATAGTTACTGTAGATAACAGATGTATTGCAAATTGGCAAGTGGCATATTTGACATCACATCTAGCTGTCTGTTTTTCCCCTAAATCCTTGTGCTGCCTTTTGCATGCGAGCTTGTCTATCTTGTCTGAAATTGGATTCTTTAATCGTTAACTCATCAAAGTCATCCTCACCCTTACTGCTCAACAGTTGTTCTCCATGATCGACTTGAAGCCGCCGATATCCCGCGCTAAGATGATGTCGGTCACAAAGTCAGCCATCAAAGCCATCAAGGTAATGTCACGTCTGTGTTTTTAAGACTGGGCCATGTGACAATGGAGGACAAATCAAATGGGTTTTTCTCAAGCTCATGTGACCTATCCCAGCATTATGCGTCCACATGCCCTTAGATGCATTTCAGAATGAATTTTTCTTTCTGCAACCTGATACAAAATGAAGAAATGTCGAAATCTTGAAAAGTGGTTTTGCATGTGACAAAGGTCTTTGGCTCCACATGAAAATAGCAGAGGTCTGGACTATCATTATCTGTAGTCTCGTTCTTTCCTTCATGTACTTTCTCTTGCACCCGGACTCACATCGTCATGACCACCACATCTATTTTATACAAGAACTATATATTTGTACTGCTGTGATTAGTCATTACCAAAAAAAAAAAAAAAAAAACATTGGCTGTCTCCGCGCCAGCAAAAACAGCCTGCCCAAAATATCCTGCTATTGTTAAGTGTTTGTGCTCCCACCAGCAATTATTAGACTGTCTGTGCACTCTACAGTGAAGTTATTGCAGTTTTGAAACTGCCTAACTTTATAGTTGGTAGAATTGCTTAGTTGTAAAAGTTGTATTGGTGTGGCAAACATCTTTTAGGGCTGCATGTTCTGTATAACAGAATTGACTGACACACATAATCCATTTTCTCACAGCTAAATTAAATTTCGTGCATTTCAGATGTATTTTTTAATAGAGCGTGCATTTTAAGTGTCATCAATGTTTTTTCCTCTCTGTTTTCAGCTTTATAAACATGTGGTGCAGATTGTGGAAAGATTCATCAAGAAGGTATGTTACCAAGCTCATCACTGTATATTTTAAAAAGTATGAGACTGTGAACTTCTTGTTTTTTGTTTTCCGCCAGTGCAAACCAGAATTAAAAGTCCCTGGCTTGTATGTGGTTGACTCCATTGTCCGCCAGTCGCGCCACCAGTTTGGCGTAGATAAGGACGTGTTTGGTCCCCGGTTCTTAAAGAACTTCTCGGATACTTTCCAGAATCTTTACAGCTGCCCAGAGGATGACAAGGTGTGTAAAACAAGTACTCTCTGGACACTCGAATATTTGATATTTGACACCTTTGCTTCATCTGTTCATTTCAAGTGAACATCATAATATGGTGGTTGTCTTTGTCTTTCAGACCAAAATTATCCGAGTCCTAAATCTTTGGCAGAAAAATGGTGTGTTTGACATGGACATTATTCAGCCTCTGCTGGATATGGGAAATGGATACTTTGTGCCACCTGCATCTTTGGAGGGTAAATGAAAATCTGTAAATATTGTAATTCTACACATGGGTGCGCATGCGCCCGGCCATCAGTATGAGAGAAAGAAGTGGCTCATACTGCTCAGATATATGAATACTTTTCATATTTCTTTAAGGTGCAGTTGCCGCTTCCCCTCAACCCGCCCCTCAGCCTCCAGCCTCTACTGCTGCAGCGGTGGCCGCTGTTGCTGAGCTCCCTGACGCGCTTGCTGCAGTGGCGCAGCTCTTCCAGTCTCCTCATGGGCAGGAGGTGAGCACGCGCACAGTTCACTTCACCTCCTCTGTTCCGCTCTCATTCTGATTTTGATCAACCCTCATGTTGAAATGGCCCTCATCCAGCTGCAGAGAATGCTCCAGACCCTTCAGCAGGGCAACATCACCGGGGCAGCTGCACCCGCAACCGCAGCACCGAACCAGCAAGTGACCCCTGCAGAGCAGCTCCAGGTCTACAGCAGTCGCACAGATAAACGAAGCTCACTAGCTGAGGTAACTGAGCATCGTGTTTTCCAGCTGAACATTTTTTTAAAATGTTTAAATCCTGGTTTGAATTAACTGCAATGGCTTTTTCTGAATGAATTTCTGCAGAAACTACTAGATCGTTTTGACTATGACGATGAACCAGAGGATGTGGTGAACAAGGATGGTGGAGCCCACTTGATGTAAGGTCATTCAGAGGCATTACTGCACTCAATTATCTCATTCCTTAGACAGAATAAGATGTCACATTATCAAAAGTGTCACCCATTAGACCCGTAGAGCTGAGATTGGTATTCTGTATTCATTTTCATCTTGGCTCAATGGAGTCTTCATTTTTGATTTCCTTGTTTGTGGCGGAGTTTTCATCATGACCATCCAAGCTGACCCTCTTTGCACGATGCCTTGGCAGGGATGTTCCCAATAATGTACACAGTCAGTATCCAGGCCAGATGTCCGACACGAAAGCTGGTCACCATCTCGCCATGAAAGAAACTCAGGGCGCTGAGGTAACATTCGTAATACACGCTGCTCACCACATCCTGCCAATAAAGGGGTACTCTTGCTTTTCCCCCCATCTGAATCAGACCCCAAACATTTTGTGTTTGCACTGTACTGAGTTTAGAGTAGGTGGCATTGACATGTTTTTGCAGTTATTGCTGAGTTCTGACGTGCTCTGCGTGTCCTTGGATTCCACAGCACGGTGGTGGAGTGCGGAACTACGAACATCGTGTGCCTGGTGGATACACCTCCATTAATGAGCCCCATGCGCTATCACGGGTAAACTTAGAACCCTTGATGGTTTTTCAAGGCGTCTCTCTCTCCACCATACCTTTGAATTAGATGTTGACATTCTTTGATCGCACTTCATGTAGAGCTGACATCAGTGTTGTGGTCCTTTGTCTGTAGGAACGAGAAGAGTCATCATTGAAGAGGGATGGCAGGCGCAGGCCTTACAGCAGGAGATCGAGATCCGGGTCCAGGTACAAGACACGAAACATTTGAACCCAACCAGAACATTTGAAGATATAGATAGATGTTTTGATCTTTAACCGTCTGGTCCAGTCCTCTCTGTTCTCAGACCAGACCTTGCATTTATTGAGAGACGGAGTAAACTTTTAAAATATTATGTTTGACTTCATCAGCCCTGAAAGCCTGCCTCCATCATGCATCAGACTAAAACTATTAGGTGCAAGTGTTGCGTCAGAGAATTGTCGTCTGCCTGTGAGGAATGTTGAAGTGAATATAATGTGTTTCAGGTCGCCCAGGAGAAGAGCATCACGGTCCTCATCTCGCTCCCGAAGGCCTAGGCATCGCCGTTCTCGGTCAAGGGAACGTCGCCGTAGATCCCGCTCTCGCTCACAGAACAGGAAGGACAGAGTGCAAGATAGAGAACGGAGGCAGAAAGGCCTCCCTAGTATCAAGAGTGAGACACTGAGTGGTATGTTGTGGACATTTCTCTTGAAAATGACCTCCAAAGGACCGTTATTACCATGTATTATTCTAATGTGGTGTTTCATCCAGATTTCAAGTCTGCCACTTATAGTTAATTTTTTTAAAGTTTGCCTTTGTCCGTGATGTTGGTATTGCATTATTTGAAATGTTTGTCTGCTTTTCGCCATCAGTGTCTCGGGAACCTGATGTACAAAGCATATTCCGAGTGTAAAAACAATGAAAGCCGTGCATCTCTGAGATTCCACATTCTATTCCCTGCAGTCTGCAGCACCACACTGTGGGTTGGACAGCTTGACAAGAAAACCCAACAGTCTGACGTGATGTCCCTCTTGGAGGAGTTTGGCCAGATTGAGTCAATCAATGTGAGTCTTGGTGTTTGGCATGTAGGCTCTGACCCTCTGTGATCCTGCATGTATGTCGGACACTGACTTGCGGTGTGTTGTGACCTCTGCCCAGATGATTCCTCCCAGAGGCTGCGCCTACATCGTCATGGTTCACAGACAAGACGCCAACACGGCTCTCACCAAACTGAGTCGGGGGTCGTTCAAAGTCAATCAGAAAACCATCAAGGTATACAAATACCTCTCGATTAGATTTTTGCTTTCATATTCAGCTGTTTGTGCTTGATTTGGTGGTTATGTGATGGTCATGAATTTGATTTCCATATAGATTGCCTGGGCTTTAAACAAAGGTATAAAAGCAGCGCACAAGAAGTTCTGGGATGTGGAGCAGGGAGTCACCTACATCCCCTGGAGTAAGGTGAAACCCGAAGACCTGGAAAGCTTTAGGGAAGGAGGCATGCTGGATCCTGAGACCTTGAATCCAGGTAAATGCTCAGTCCACAATCAAACACTCCCGCATCCAAGATTTTTGTTCTGATTGCGTGCTCATCGCATGCGTTTTTCTCTGCAGAATGGAAAGATTCCATGAACTTGGGGAAGCAGGCAACAGCAAACGGAGCTGTGGAAACTGCACCTGTAGATGGATCGGTGACCAATCACATGCAGGTAATAATTATACAGCTTTCAAACGCCTTGGTTTTCAATGTTTGTCGTCTGCTACTCCTGGGAAGTTTTATTCTTAATTCAAGTGGAGGCGGGCACACCAAAATGTTGCACGGGAGTAGCGCAGCCTATCTGAATCCTTTTTTAAATAAGGAAAGCCATGCTTTTACGAAAGAACAATCAACGAAGGAAATGTTTTGTCAAAGGGCACAGTTTCACAAATTCTCACTACAATTGAAAAACGTAAGTGGTTGGCACAGCAGGCAAGGAGGGAAATATCTCATATACTTGTAAACTGGGCAGAATGGAGCAGAATCAAGTCTCGGTCATGCTTAGAAAACACGCCACTCTCGTCTGTGTGTACATGTGTGTGCGTGCGCACGAGAACAATCCCCTTTAAGCAAGTGAAATTGTCCTCCTCTAAGCATGAGCCACTAATGCAGGACTCTAGACATTCGTAGTCCACTTCCTGTCCATTATCTTAAAACTGCCCTCTGTGCTGTGTCTACAAATTGGAGACTCCTCACCCATCAGGTTCATTTTCTGTCCGTTCTGATTACTGTGTTTGAGAATCGTAGCCCCCCAACACTGTGCCTCAGATTCAGATAAGCTCCTCTACTCATAGGATTCATGGTCATCTATGCTTCCATCCTTTTGCTACTTTTTGCAGCTTTACAAGGTAATCTTGTCCTGTGCCATTCAAATAAAGTGGAAATGAAAAAATAATCACAGTGGTATACACATGCTGTACTCAGAGGGCCGCCTTTGTTTATCCTTTCCTCCGTGCTCTGAACATTTCGAGGTCTCATCTCTCTTGAGCCCAGCTTAGACCCACATCTAATGTTGTTCGAACTTAAATCAACAGTTGTTGTTCAAACTTAAATCAACAGTTCAAGAAAACACAAAAACACAAGTGTTGAAATTTACTTAAGCTAACCATCATGGTTACCAAACACACTTGGAAGTTATATTGAGAAAAAAAAAGATTTTCAAATACCATTATCTGGGTTTGAAAATGTGAGGGTAAAAGTCCAATTATGAAAGAGCTCAGGGTTGAGGCACACATTGCCATGGTTCGGCAAGTGCTTTTCTCAGCCTCCATGAGCCCGTCCTCCTATACGAGGATTAGGCCGTTCGGCCTGTTGGTACGTCGTCCTGTGTGATATTCATGTTTTGCTACCTACAAATAAACTGGTGGCCAAAATGTAGTCAATTCTCAGCACACTCAGGCGATGCCTTTTCTGTCTGTAAGCCATTTATCCACAGAATTAGTGTCCTCAAACGTCGAGACAGTTCCCAAATTGGATCTTCCGTACAAAGCAGCAAATTTGGGAATTCTGTTCATCTTAAAGAACAGCACAACTTTCCTTTGTCCTACTTTTTGGAACCGGGGACCGTGTAGGTATCAATGCTGCTTTTGCTGAACCACGATGGACCCGCTGGGTAGGTCCTTCGGGCCCTCCCACATGTAGCTGTCTCGTCCAAAAGTTGATTGCGCGGACAAGAAGCATCTCCAGCTGCCCAATTGAGCTTTCATTTTGCGAATGAAGGAAAAAAAAGTTGAAACGAGTCAGTCAAAAGGTAAGCAAGTGCTGACAAAGAGGGGAAAAAACTAAAAAGGGTCACTTTTCCGAAACCGGTCTCACTGAAGCAGCAGCAAGTGGTCAGACTCAATGGATCCCGACCAGCAGACTCCAACATCGTCTAAACCAGAGACTACCGTGTCCTGGAGGCATTAGATAATAGCGCGGTTGCTCTGGATGAGGAGCTGCCACCAGAGGGTAAGTTGTGTGTTTGTACAGCAGAAACACACTTTTGTAGAGCATGTTGACCAAGTAAAAATGGGACCCAACGGCTCTATCTTCAGGTGCTCTAATTTGTAGCTCAAATTTGTGGTTCGACAGGTTTGCAGCATGCGCTCTGGAATACTCTGTGAATATCGAGCCACATATATCACTCATTAGGGCTGTTTGCATCTCTCTCTCTCTCTCTCTCTCTCTCTCACACACACACACACACACACACACACACGCATAAATACATAGCATCCTTCTTTGCTCGAAGTCTGTGGTGATGACATCACTTCTAAATTGGCTGCTCTGTGAGCGTCTCCATATCGTGGGACCCAGGAGTTCTCTGACAAGTTTCCATGCAGTATCCTGGAAAATATCTCTCCAACATTGTCGCTCCTCTGTGGGCCTGAAGGCCACAGTTTACCGGAAGGGCCTTTCCAGCCCAGATTAGCTGCTCTTGGAGTCTGCTCTGGTTCTACCGCGGGTTCCTTCATCTGGCGTTACGGTTTCGAATGACTGTCCTAACAATTGAACTGAAAAGTATTCAGTTCGAGTATGTATAAGAGGGTTTTTCACAAGTCATGATTCCAAGGGGTATTGAAATATGTGTTAGAACAGCGTGACCCTAAAAAGCCATTTTTATATGTGGCTTGTTTTTTCCACCGTGCAATGTGGGATCTTTATTTCAGCAGAAATATCTGGTTTACCGCGTACTTGCTCCCAATTTAAAGTCAGTGCGTTATCGGTTAAATATCCCCTTCTGATGACTCAAGGAAATTGTCCTTTGCCTAAGCATGCGAGGCCATAACACTCGTTGGATCAGATTGAAATTTCATCTAATATTCTGTGTCAGGGCTATTAATCGCTGAAAGAAATGCAACCATGGTCCATGAAAAAATCCGAGGGGGGATACCCCTACGACAGCAATGAATCAACTGAAGACTTCAACTATCTCAGACAGCTTTTTTTTCTTTTTTTTTAAGTTAGTGTTTCTTTTTTGAGGCACAAATCATTTCACTGTTTTCACATACAGCTCTGTGCTGCACTTATCGGAAATTGTGGTGCGATGTGACAGGCTTGGGGGAAAAGTAACGCATGTCGGTGACGTTTCGCGACCAACTGTGTTCTTAAAAAGCAACCTCAGCCCAACAGATGGCAGCAAATCGATACCGTGTCAAAGAAGAAACATCAATGTGGATTATTAATCAGGGACGTGCAATACAAATCTTGGAAAAGGGAAACAGGACCCCCAACTCTCCCCTCGTGATAAAAAAAAAACTACATCTCTCTAAAGACAACGTCAAGGTATGTAAGAAGATGTGAAAAAGGAATAAACCTCCTTCACATTAAGTGGAGACAGGTAAAAGAAGACAAAGTCAGCATCACAAGTTTGCGCTTGGTAAGTCTTGTGTTTATCTTCCCCTTAATAGTGAGTTTAATCTATTCTTAATCCCATGTGAATCTATCTGGGTATGTCAGCCAGTGACCTTACGTGCTGAAATGGTTGCTTGTCATTGATGTATGCAAGATGATGGTCATCAGCAGGCTGACTCCGTGAAAGTGGTCAAGGTTAGGACCACTCAATGGGGTTGTTTCTGAATGGAGCGAGTTGATAAATCGAGACGTATTCAATCATTTATTAATTTCACTTATTATACAGTATATTCTCTCTATTGCTTTTTCTGAATTTGATCACCCACCGCTGTATCTATTGAACCGCTGAGTTCTGTGAGTGAGTTCAATGTCTCTAAATGTGAGTAAGTACCAAGGGACAATCAAGTATTAATGCGCATGAGTAGCACTGCGACCCCTGTTCACATGTCGGAGGCTAATTTGTGGTTGTGGATGTGTTGTGTACACAGAAATAATACATTTTAGCTTCGTACTGGCTCCTTAAAAGTTAAGCAGATAGTTGGCAGGGCAAGTTTGAACCACAAAATAATCGTGGACATATTCATAAGTAAATAAGATTAAGTGAAACTGTCAGCATCCATCTGTTGTCTCTCTCTCTGATGTAGACAGTTCATCGGTGAGTCCATATGTTGAATATGGAGCATTAGTATCTTAATGTGCACAGACGGATGCATGACCCTCTACTGCAGTGCAGCTTGGAGAACAGAGACACTGTCTTTTAAGGTCAAAAATTTTAAGTCTGAAAGCCAGCCCACCATCAGACCTCTCCGAAGGAAGGGCAGCGTGCTAGCAGTAGTACTTCACTACCTATCAGTGCGATCAGCGAGTGCTAAGAGACCATTTGTGTTCCATTGTCTTCCGGAGAAAGTAACACAAAGAGGCCATTTTTAAAATTGTTTTATGACTATTTGCCTCTTTTATATCTGCTGTATTCATGAATTGAAATTGTTCACTGCTCCTCATCCTCGTGGACCTCCGCACCCAAGTCAGTGGGCGTCCGTAACTCATGTTGTCTTTCACCGGTTAGTCCAGCTTCCTCCTGCCATCCAAAATCATACACACTGGGTCAATTGGTGGTACCAGATTGGCCATAAATCTGCGTATGAGTGATAGGCTGCCTGTTACCGTCGCCCGGTGATTGATTGGTGAATTGACCAATGCCCATCCCCCACACAATGACAGCTGGGATCGGCCCCGGCACACCCTGTTGACCATAGCTTGTAATAAGCAGGTCCAGAAAGTGGAGGAATGTCGTGTAAGTGGTACGTTGAGTTGATGCCCCTCAGGGATGTGGATCCTGACCACTGATCCTGATCCGGTGCCCAGCTGACATGCTCGTGGGCTTCAGTCAGTGGAACCAGGGTAAGACCTCTGTCGCTGCATCCTGAGAGCACTGCACCACAGGCCGGGCACTCCAAACAAAGTTAACTTAACAAATGGCTAAAGAAATGATTACAAAATTGTGATGTGTGCTGTGTCTGTGTGCCACATCCCTGAAATCTGTTCACTTTTTCTCCTGGTGACTGGCGTTAATTCAAAACAGGCCTGATGAGAAAATGAATTAACCATTATAACAGTGGATAAAATGCCTGATAAGGCAGTTCTGTCGTCAGTAAATTAATACTTGAATAAAACATATGCTATATTTTTCTTGAAGACAAATAAGTGTTGCAATGAAACTATTGCATTGTTATAGCTAAGTCAGCCACAAAGATATTTCTTAATATTGAAATGTTATTTTGGAGAGCACAATAGTTATATGTTATTCACATTAGAGCTGGTGTTCTGTGAGTGGCTTTGGTTTGTCGATTTTTAAGAAGAATCTCACAATATATATGTGGACATTATAGTAGTGATCTCCTGTATATCAAATATGTTATATCTTAACATTTTACATCAATATCTGTATAGTGTGAAGAGGCTGCATGCTGTTGCCATTTTTTTAAAAACCTGCAATTCCAGTAATGGCCACTGGGAAGACCCCACTGGTACCTGGAGATGTAATTCATTCGTGTCTCTTGTTAGATCACATGAAGACGGCAAAAGAATGTGAGGGGTCTTGATGGTTTTGCTCACTGCTAAAAGCAAAACAATTCAAAAAGACTGTGAAACATAATTGATGAAAGCGGTCAGATGTTTTTGCTCATACGCTGCTCACCTCAACCGCCGCCTCCCAGGAGTCCTAATCGAAACTTGTTCCACTTTTGAGATTACTGAACACTGATCGCTCTGTGGCTGCCACATTTGCCAGAATTGGAGGCAGTGAGAACGGCGGGAGGACTCCTGACTGATAAATATGTGACTCGTCTATGCTGTGATGGAGTAATCATTCTAAAAGTAATTGATGCTGAATCACCTCTAAATAACCTCGCATTTCACACACGGACCCAGGCAATTGGCGTTTACATGGTTTCTACACGTTGCTGCGACCTCATTGTGGCCACCAAGTCGTAGGATATTAATTTCTGATTCCAATAAGTGATATGGTGTCGTGGACGCATGCACGCACCTCACACACCCACACACCAGATCTGGCTTAATTTTTGATAATCATGGGGTTTTAAAACATGGTGCTGTGACTGGCATAGTTTAGAACGTGAAATGCAGCAGGTGAGTTTCAGATCGGTCGGTGAGCAATTCCATTTGCTAAATGTTATGCTGCATGAATTATAAGACGTAAAATTTTAAATCCTAAACACAAATACAAGTTAAACATCAGGTTTGCCATTCTCCTCTTGTTTCCAGTTTTAAAGTACAACTGTACGATAAGTCATTTATTTATTTATTTATTTATTTATTTATTCGGTCGTTCGTTTGTTTGTTTTGATTTTATTTTAATATAATTTTTTTATTTTATGTATTTATTTATTTTGTCGATCTCTTTAATCATTCAGTCTGCAATGATTTACTTATTCTGAGGCAAGAGTTCAGACCGAGCCTTTGTTAGGTACACTGACATTTTTTTTGTGTGTGAGAGAGAGTCATAAGTCTTAACACTGACAACATTGTGGTTGAAAATGAATGTTTCTACTCTTGAGCACAAATCAAAGACCTTCATACTGTTTGACACCTAAATAATCAGTGTCCTGAGAGACAGCTTTTTAAGCACATTTCCAATTAAGAAATTAACCCTAAAATGATGCTGACATATGTCTGCAACGACCACTCCTTGAGACTGTTCTAAATTTACTCACTTATGTCGGCAGAGGCGTCTCAATACCACATCGATTGTGTCCATGGCAGATTTGTGTGTTAATTAATCCAAGTGGAAAATTGTCTCTCAGTTGTTTCACCTCCTCATGTCTGGATGCTGTGAGAGCTGTGGGAAACTGATGAGCCAGCAATTGACCTTGAACTCTGTGTGTGTGTGTGTGTTTGTGTTTGTGTTTGCTTGAGAATAGGTGAATTTCTCTGCGTCGCTATTTCTGCTCTATAGCTTGCTGAACAGCCACCACATCAATATAAATAATGGGTGAAGCTCTCCAGTGTCTTTACACGTGGTCCATCCATGGCCACACAAAAAGGTCACCTGTGTCAAGGACCTGTGACGTGAGTCCAGGTTTTATGAGGGATCACAAAACCTGTTGGTGTGTGTGCGCGTACGTGAGAGAGCGTCACTCTGTGTGTGTGTGCTCGCGTGTACACGCCCGTGTTAGAGTGAATCAGTGCACGTGCACTGCGATATCACGAAATTGTGCAACTTTCAGTATGAACGACCAACAACTCCCTCGTGTGGTCATTTGTTGAATTACAGTAACGTTTGTAACGACAGGTTCACCTAACAAATCCAGCAGTGGTTGGGGATATCAGGTGTCTGCCAAGACTGAACATTCATCTATATATCAGCGAGATGTGTGTAACGACGTATCTTGTCAATTAAATATCCTCAATCAATGTCCTAAATAAAACTAAAATGTGTCATTAGGTACTTGTCCTCCTGGGCCTTTGCATGCTAAATGTCATGTCTTGTCAGTCATATTATATTGTTATTGTTAAGAGTCTTTGCATGTTGTGAAGGGCGCTTTATAAATTTTAATTTTTGCGATTATTATTTAGCAAATTAGGTGGTGACTAGCAATGCGTAGGATGCACTGATTAGAGGAGTCTTATTTTGGATGTAGCTGTGGTAAAGTGTTTGACACATGAATAAATGCTCTGAGGAATTGAGAAAAGAAATGTACGAGCAGGAAAACCTGGTTGATCGGAGGACATCACACCCGATGGAAAACTTCACATGTCACTCACACGTTTCTGTTTTGACTGCTGCCTTTGCACTCCTTACAATGTAGGTCTCCAATTCACAACTTTTCATCCTCCTTTTTACTCACTGTGTTTTGCCATGGAAGGGAGGTCATGTGACACTGGCCATTAATCTGTTTTTACCCTCATGCTGCCACGTCAACTGAATTTTCCTGACATCGGACACTCGCCTGATAACAGATTTGTAATGATCCCTGATGGAAAATCAA
This sequence comes from Carapus acus, assembly GCA_900312935.1. Taxonomy (NCBI): domain Eukaryota; kingdom Metazoa; phylum Chordata; class Actinopteri; order Ophidiiformes; family Carapidae; genus Carapus; species Carapus acus. The sequence continues at coordinate 2,832 of OMPJ01016020.1, read as the reverse complement.
AATCACTGTCACTTTTTGTCAAGAATAGAAATAGTGAGGGATGAGGTGGGGGGGCAACAATGCAAACAACATTAATGTACACAACTTGCACGAGCGTCATTATGACATGATCATATTCGTCACTCCAGCCGGGGCCCAGTGTGTTTTGTTGTCAAGGGATGCAGTGATGATGCCATGGATGACGTCAGTTGCACAGTCGGCTGGGGAGGAAGATTAGTGGTTAGTGGTTATTGCAGAACTTCTGTTTTGGTTCAAACGGTATGAGCTGAGACCAACGATTCAGTGTTGGGGCTACAGATCCGGTCCTTGATGGTAAAGGAATCCAGATCGCTCCACCTGTTGTTCAGTGGAACAGCGCCCCTCTCATGCAAAAGCCTTCAGAGGGATATCCTCATCGTATTAGAGAACACTTGAAAATGATGCATATTTGTCTGTCGTTTCTGTCTCCCAGGTACCTCCTGTCCAGCAGCCAGTCCCCATGGGGAGCCCACCTGGATTCCCTGCGTCCATCATGCTGTCCCCAAGATCCATGCTCCCAGGAGGACCACACTTTGCCCCCGAAGGCTTCGACCCCACCAAGCTGCCGACAGGTTAGCTATGTTTGAGTGGAGCACCTCGTAGATTTCACAGCCACGTTAAAAGTGTGAGAGTTGATGCTGTTAGATGTACTCAGGAACTGTCTCAAGGTTCCGGTCTTCTGATCTTGACATTGCTCCCTTCCTTTTTCTCAGGGTTTTCTCCCTCTGCGGTTGAAAGGGCCCGATCGGCAAAAGAGACCAGCAGGAACCTCGATAATGGCTCCTGTTCAGATGGAGCCAGTGATGGAAACCTTGGCTCCCCTGGAGCTCCGGGGATTGGCGGGATGGGTGGGTCCGCAGCGGCAGCCATGCAGGGATCCAGACCAGGACTGCTTCCTCTGCAGCCCCACCTGGGCCTGCCAAACCCTCACCTCGGGACGTTCCTCTCACCTCCAAACGTGGGACACATACCTCCACAGATGATGCAGAGAGGACCCGTGTACCCTCCCGACCGCTTCAGAATGCCCTTGGCCTTCCCACCGCGTGGTCCTGCCTTCCAGAGAACGCAGGTATTGGGACCGCAGGACATGGAGGACAGGGAAGGTGGGACTTTCGGGAATGGCAGGCCTGGTTTTGGATTCCCAGCCTTCCAAAGAGAGAGATGGTAGATACTGTGTGACCGATTCACCTTGAAGGACAGTATTGGGAGTCTCGGTGATGGACGTCCTCTGATTCTGGAGGACTACTGTGGACCAAAGGGGGGCAAAAACTAATTTTTTCTCAACGAACTGGACCACTTGTGTGTCCAAAGATTGTTACATGGTCCTGAAGTCAGTCCCTGTTCATCCCACTTGTTGTCCACAAGTGCAGACAGCTGAGTTGTAAATTCTGTATCTGTTTGATATCATTTTGTACATTTTGAAATTGTGCATTTTATGGTGTGTAAACCCTGAAGTCTGAAGCTAAGCGCTGTACTCATGAACTCGTTTCTATGTGATTTCATAGGCGAAAACAAGGCAACTCCAGTTCTGTTCAGTTTTTATGAAGATACCTGTAGAGCGCAGCTAGGGTTGGATTTGTGCGGGAGTTTGTTGATTTCCGTTTGACGTATGAAGGAGTATTATATCTCACCACGTGGGGGCGATGTACACACCAGTTTGGTGGCCATGACTGTGTTGTTTCCCGTAGAAATATATTGTTTGTATAAAAAGAGAGAGGAGAAAAAGATTTGTGAGACATCTTTAGCTGAGGAGTACTTTCTTTCAGCCCCTTCTGTCCATCATTTATCTAACTGCCAGTTTAACGGAAGCTCTTGTGTTTTTCTCAGGTTTTGATGTGAGAGAGGATTATAGGCAATGTCTGCTGTGACCACCAACCTGCCGTGGACTGTTTTGGACTGCAAAATTAGATAACACACTCGCAGGCTCCATCTGTAAATAAAGAATATTCTTTAGAGAACTATACACATGGCAAAACTTTCAAGTTGCATTTTTCATCAATTGTGCGCCATAATGCAAAAGTAGACAGATAATTTGATAATAATTTTAATAATCCTTGTTATTCTCCACGGTTTAATCATGTCAATAGTTATGCGTGATCTTTATTTCTTAACACAAAGCCTGGAGACAAACTTATAGCGGCCTGACAAGTGCCCTTTAATGGTAGATGATTTAATAAAAAATGATCCTCGGGTATATTTGTCATTATGTTTGGGATCGAGGGATGGAGGGGTTGGGGCTGGGGAGATATATTAGGACCGCCCCTGGAAACCTACATCAAAATCAATATTGAAATCGTTGTTTTGGATCCCTCTTTTAGTGGAGGGGACTGCTGTGCAACTAACGCGTCCGTCCACGCAGGGACGCCGCTCGGGCCTGATTGGCTCGACCTGGGCCTAAGTGGCAGTCCCGTCATCCACTTGCCCGCCGTCTCCAAGCAGCGAGAGCTCCGCCTCCCTCCGCCGTGTGGACTCAACACGCATGGTCCCACGGACGCGCAGACCTTGGACGTGGCGGCGGGATACGGGCTTCGCAGACGCGGGGATGCGTGAAGAAGCGAGGCGACGCGAGATGATCGGCCGTCGTTCCCCACCACGGAAGATGCTGCTGTGGACGCCGCGCTGAGGTGCGTTGGAGTGCGTCAGGACGCCGGTAAACACGCCGCGTCGATTCATGTGTGTGTGATGCCCGGGTTTTACATGTCCGAGCGTGGCTCCGCACGGTCCTAGCGCCGCCCGCCCGCCCGCCTGCACGCCCGCCCAGCCCCGCACACATGACAGTGTCGCTCCGTCATACAAGTTAAGCGGGGGTGACCG
>OMPJ01016015.1:83445-103130 GCA_900312935.1 Carapus acus | reverse complement strand
CCGTCTCGCCGCCATAAATGATTAAGCGTGTTAGTATTAGCCCAATGGCGGCGTCTGCACAGCCCACTCGTGCGCAGACCGCATGCTGCTCCGTTAATCAGAGCACAAAACAAGAGCCCGAGATAATCGGGTGCTCTGTCTGCTCTCCCTAGCTGTCTGGGGAGAGAGATGTACTCACGGAAAGCAGGGAACCAGATAAACTGGAAATGGGAGAGGCGACGCAGGGGCAAGTGGGTATAGCCACGGGGGCAACTGGAGGGCAGTGGGTCAAAGAGGAGAGGACTGGGGGGGCTGTGGGAGGGACAGCTCCCACTGCGTTGTCAGCCATCAGAATACATTGAGGAAATTTGTAAAAAAAAAAGAGAGAGAGAGAGAGAGAGAGAGAGGGAGAGAGACAATAATAAGGTGAGTCTAAGTGGCGTGACATGGGGGACAAGTGGGCCATGGTGGGTTGCAACGGTGATGGAAGCTGTAAGGAGGGTAGTGGGACAAGGGAGGGATCCAGTGTCAATGCCCATGGGAACAGTGGGAAGGAGGGCACCACCACACTGGCAGGGCAGTGCATAAAGCCGGCAGGCAAAGGAACACAACACAGGAAGGCATTAGTCGAGAATATAATACTCGGGGGCGAGATGATCAAAGTTTGTTCATCGCTCCTGCAGGAGATGATGATGAAAAAAAGGAAAAAAAAAAACAGATCCTGCATCTCGGCTTACCGGCAGATCAATAACTCACTTCATTCACAAACGCAGCGTGACACTAGCCTCCATTTGACAGCCTGGGTTTGTGGAGGGAAGGTGTGCCGCAGGCGGGCAAAGTTTGCTAACGCGACAGACAAAAAGAGAAGAGAAAAGACAAAAAAGAAGAAAGAAAGGAAAAAAAAGACAGGATGCTGAAATTGATATAGAATTATTTCAGTTCCCGTCGCACTGCAGTGAGCAAATTATTGCCAGGATCTGCACCGATGGACGACTGCAATTTAGATTATGCACAATTTCAGAGCAATTATAGACCCATTGTCGTCACCGACAAGGTCTCCGTGACTCCTGCTGCTGCTGCTAAAAAGCCTGATGTGCAAATATCAGTGTTATAGCCTGTGTTGTACTTTGTTTTGTTTTTTTGTTATTTTTTTGTTATGGGTTTTTTTTTTTTTTTTTTTGGAAAATCGGATAACCAGGCCATTGTTTCGACGGTTTACTGTAACACAAATAAAAGTGACACAATGTAAGAGCCAAAGCCGGTAACATGAATCATGCAGCTGGCCGATAGCACTGCTTGATGAATACACAGCCTGGACCGGCCTGATACAAGACACCTCTGATGGGATTCATGGGAGGGAGATGGGCAGGTCGACCATCTGCAGAAGCGATTGCGATCTGAGCAGACAACTTTACGGTGCCGTTCGTGTGTGTGTGTGTGTGTGTGTGTGTGTGTGTCAGTCAGTCCTCTATCCGTGCATATTGAGTTCTCTGGCAGTGTTCTGCAGTGTGTTCACGGAGTGCTGACATCCTTCCAAGGGTGTGCACTCAATCCCACACCCCTCCTCCCTCGCTGCACCCCTCTCCCTCCGTCTGCCTCAACCCTACCTCAACACCCCCGGCCAGCCGTACTCTTATTCCCTGCCGTTATATCCTCCGATTGGGAAACTTAACGGTGGCTTGAGTATGTAACGGCAATTACACGTACAAGGCAGCGGTGTCTTGTATCAGCGGCTGAGCGAGTAGCTTTTACTATGATGCTCTGCCCTCGAACTCCTACTTCAGCGCTGAAAAGATGGATCCATTTGTATTTACCATAACTTCCATTTTTGGCACTTATGCAAAGTGAAGCACTATTTATCATTATACCAGCACCTCTATGATGTACAGTACAGGGAGCAAACTTGACTTAACACTTGAGTAGGGGTTCAAGGACTATCTGCACCGCAACTTAGCAAAGTCTTACTTCATCTCGGTAATCTCAACATCAGGGTCATGCAGATAAAGGAGACAGAAAAGTCTAAGAAAAACATCTGATGAGTGATTATATGTTCAAAATAAAACCCTCATTGATCCAAGAGGGAAATCGTGATTACAATTACCTATGCTCAAAAAAGAGGGGCTGATTCAAGGATAAACTACCAAATCTTGATTACAGCACAGGAACACCCTAATTTAACCCTTCTATATCCTCTCTATTCTTAAATTGAAACAGGGATGACTGCAATTTTCTTCCAGGATAATGTAGTGTTTCTAATTCCCATCATATCAGGATCGTACCACATCAGAATACAAGTACGGTACTACATGTTATTCATGATGTTGTGTGTGAGCAACACAAACTGTGGATACATGAGGTCACCATGTAGCCACCATGAGGTTATTGCTCAATTTACAAGTTGTCATTGTCTTTCCTCTGGCATCGGCACCTCGGTCTGTCACCTCTAACTTGAAGACAACACGAAATGGAAATATTGTCTTTGTTCTCACAGTCACATTTCTCCACCGATGAAGAATTATGTGGTCAAATGTAATCCCCAAACTCCCATGCCGACATCATGCAACATTCAATTTAGCAGTGCCTGGGGAATTCATGATCCCAATTTTATCAACTCAGATCAAACTCTTTCACTGGTTAGCTATGTCTTTAGGCATGGATGCCCACTGCAAATTTCTGGTTCTGAACTCCTGGGTGAGGTTTAATTAGACGCTCCACTTGTTTTATGATAAGTGAAGTCATTCAAGTCATTTGTTAAGAAATTGCCATTGACCAGGATGGCAAAAAACGTCTCTCTATTAATCAATTTTAGTGCTGAATCACAGTCCTGCGCAGTCGAGCTGCAGTGTCCAAGTAATATGAATGCATAAAGTAAAATGATTTCCCTCATATGGGCATAAGTCTGGCTGCTCTGTATTCAGGTCAGAGAGGAGGAGAGAATGACAGGACCTTATTTTTTCTAGCAAGCATGGCGAATCGCTGAGGTTGGGGGAGAAGAGGAGGCTGGAAGCCCTGCAGGAGCTGCTGAGTCATCACGCTGAAAAGGAGGGAGACGGGATGTGAATTCTGTGTCTGAGCTGGCAGGGTGGCACGGTTGCCATGGCACAAATAGCTCAGGCGCTGAGGAAACTGCAGTGAGCCGCAGGACGGCGAGAGGAAGGGAAACGGCAGAGACTCCGGGCAGTGTGGGGAAGTGCTTTGCTTGTGTCGCTGTCCTCTGCCGCATGCCCAGACAGCCAAAGTGCCAGCGTGCCATCAGGCTCGCGCAGATGGTTTGCTCCTAGGTCGATGTAGGTGTGATGTGGACCTGAGGGTGAGAGCTGTCCTCTTTGCGAGAGTCCGCAGTCACATTCAGACTCCGGCTCTGCACAACACACACATTCAACCTCAGTCTCCGAAAAATCCCCGCGACGATGAGACTCAAACGCTCGGGGGATGCAGGTAAACAACAACAACATTTTACTTTTACGTAGGTTACGAGGGAACAGGGAGTGCATTTACAGTACCAAAAGGTAGACAGTTGTAGTAGACAGTTGCAGATGGGAGCTGCATTTCCACTTGCAAGAAAAACACACAAAGCTCTGACTTCCTGTAGTTGGCGCCGATTCTTTCACGCTTTAACTGGACTTAACTGAGCCGCACCAAACGTTTGGGTCAAACACACTGTGGCTCAATTCATCTTATCTGAATGGGGTCAGTGTGAAAGTGCCAGTACTGCAGCATCATGCCAGTAGGGGTGCCAAGCGCTCCTCGCTTGCCTATTACTTTGGTCAGCTTAACAGGCTTGTCCTTCATTCCATTCTTGGCGTTGGGGAACTTTTTTGTGAATATCTCTTCACATCATCGCTCCGCAGGGGTCCTCAAAATCTCATGGCGATTCGTTATAAAACAGCAAATATTGGCGCGACGGCTTGGCAAACAGCAGACTTGCAAAGATGTTCATTTTTTGCTAACGGCACAACTTTCGCTTGGAGGGCAAGGGACCGCTCCGACGGCAGGCGGGGAGAGAGAGAACCAAATGAAGGCCCCGTAATAGCTGGACCAAGAACAGACGTTTAAAAGCTGTGCAGGGGGAACTCGACGATTTCCTTTGAGATCAATACAGCGCATAGCATCTTATCTCTTCAGAGCCCGGCATCATTTCAGCTTTATGAGTTGTAAGAGGGATCCACTTTATCCAAGCTGCTCTGGAGTCTTTATGGGGAGGGTTATTGGTTATATTCAATTTATAAACCTAGTAAGTGCCTCAACAAACCTCAACGCGGTAGTACAACACAGTAAAAACAGGGAAGGATCGCGCAAGTTTGATTGCGTAACTTTGTCTGTGTTTGTCAGTGTCAACAATGTCAGAATTTGATGCTTTGTCGCTGCGGATTTGGAAGACTTTCATCAGAAAGATGTTCTGGGAAAATCCTGGTTTGGCAGTTGTTTGATGGCGCCTTTTAAAACTAATGCCTAGTATTGGTACTTATCTGTGACCCACTGTAACCTGGACACGTCTGAATGGTTGCTGATATCCTGTGTCACATATAGGGCGTATGTGTGAAATGGCCGTGACTGAGGCCGGTGAAGGGAAAGAAAAGCTTTATTTACTTATGGAAATACAGCCCCCCTTCCCCCGCTGCCCACCATTCCTTACCCCATATCAAGAGGGGAGATTAAAGAAACACCTCTTTGGCCCCCAGTGGGAATTGCTGAATGCACAGTGCCCCGTCAGACCTGGCCCAAGTTAATTTCGCAAGGCCTTCTCTACCTCCTGTCACAACCTAAGGAATGCAATGAAATGCAAATACCCACTGTGTCGGTGCCTTGTGCATATCCTCACTGTACCCGGCAACAGCGGGGCAGGTTTTTATCCCGTAGTTACAATACAATCCTCCTCACACAGGCACACACACACAGGAGATCAATCAAAGACGTTGGACATCTCGTGTTCTGCGGTGGACCTTCCCTGCCATCCACACACTGGACTGCTGCCAGATCTCAGAGAGCAGACTAGGATTCCTCAAATCAAATTGCATTTCATTAGGCCCTACAACGTTGGATTTGCCTTCAAGCGAGAGTGGAGCACCCCTGGGAAACCCTGGAGTCTCTCCAAAAATAAAAAAAAGGGGAGTAACAACGATGAACTTTGATAGGGTCATCTATGCAAAGAATTTGATTGGTGTTGTGCTGCGTTTAGGGAGGAAAAGTTTGAAAATTTGCATCACAATCAGGACAGATGTTGCAAAATGTATGGAGAGGTCGCCATAGCAATTACATATTCAACACCAAACAACTATTAAAATACCTGAAACACCCAATTCAAACACTGTCCTCATGGCCTTTGGCTATGTTTGCCGACAAAGGAATGCACAAACAGTCTCCCTCCAAACGACTATTTCACAAAGTTCAGCACACTAGAACGACACCACTCTCAAAAGGACACATTGATTTGTTTCACAGTAGCTGCGCTTAACCCCCCCTCCACCCCCCTTTCCCGAGAACCGGCTGGTACAGAGTCAGGTAATGGGGGAGAGGTTCAAAAAGTCTGTGATGAAGACCATTTACACCTTCAAAACATCACAGATTCCACATAACATGCTGAAAGGCTGCAAGGACGTAAGCATGTAATTGTGAAAATCTCACAATTTCTACAGAAATATATTAATGTATTGTCAATGCAATGAAAAAGCAAGATTTAGAGGTCATAAAAAAAAGAAGTGATGAAATGTGTACAACACACATTAAAGAATATACAAGCAAGTCCACTAATGCACTAATGGGGTCGTATGCCAATTATGCGCTGACTCCACACCGCTTATACAATGTGTATTCCCTGCAACTGCATGCGCAATCAACGTAAAGTTCAACGCATTTACGTTCCTCGCTACATGTAGCACCGACATGATATACACACACCATTCAGCCAGACCTTTCACCACCGTGTTGAAAATTACTTAGCTGCTAACAAGACAATATAAGTGTTAACACAGTGAAATCCTGTAGCGCCACCAACCTGATCCCTTACATCCTGGCACCAATGAGATCTTTATGGCTGGGGATTTCCTGGCCTTTCAAAGAAAAAAAAAGACTTCTGAGGAAAGGACCACTAGTAAACCGTCCTCTGATAACATGCAGTACTCCTTCCTGGGAAATGAAATCAACACATCACGGGCCACCCGGGTTTCTAAAATATTGATTCAAGACCAATCATTACTCACATTAATGGAACTAATGACCAATAGATATGATATTGCAGCAAAACTATCTTAGCTCACAACAACCCCGTGCACCACTACATGAAAAATTGATTGATTTCAATCTGAGAACAAAGTACCCAAACTGAATGAAAGGCCTGGTCTGATGAGATGAGGAGGGAACGCAGGGAGTCAGCAACAGAAACAAACCCATAACTTTTCCCTCTAACAGCTAAGCGATAAGAGAGGAGCAGTGAAGCGAGTGAGGCGCTCATAAAACCTGTACTGCAGACTCCTGTGCGGTCTGGGGTCGGTGTGCAGAGGAGAGGAGCCATGAGCACTGCAGATGTAGTGTGTGCGTGTGTGTGTGTGTGTGCACTTGCAGACAGGCGAGTCTCGTCTCCTCTCACTGTCTCCACTCCCCTTCATCAACGTTTGAACTTAGAAAGGGGGAAAATCAATAGACCTTAAAAGAGCTACGAGAATAGGGGGGCAAAACAGGAACAATGGCCAACCAAACTGCAACCAGTGAAACCAGACAGATGACGATCAGTCACAGCTGATTCATTCTCCTCCTCCACAGCCTCACTGTCAAGACTGCAGTGCCGAATCAAATCCCCGGCAGATTGTCTCGTCGGTATCTGTCTGGGCTACAGAAGGCATCTAAATATTAAAGGACTACGGATGTCCGATATTGGCTTTTTTGCCGATATCCGATATTGTCCAACTCTCAATTTACCGATACCGATAACACCCGATACCGATATGTGCGCCGGTAACGCTTCAGGAGCGCATAGGCACTATTTCGGTGTAACGCAAGCATTATTTTATTTTTATCGGGTTTTATTTTATCGGTTTTAAAGCCAAAAAACGATACCGATATTACGTTTTTATGCTAATATCGGGTCGATAATATCGGTGGGCCGATATTATCGGACATCTCTATAAAGGACCCTTTTGTTGCTTTTGACAAAAATCAACACCTCAGATCGAGGCCCTCACTCAAAAAAGCCAGACACAAGCGGTAAGCAGTGGAAAACTCGGCCCACATGCTGCGTTCCTGCGCAGCCTGCTGCCTTCGTCTGATGCCAGGTCTGCTGCTCGCCCCAAATGGAGAGGCAAACTTTCTGGCAAGTCAGCAGACGCACCGCGCACGCGCCGACGTGCGCGTGCACACTCATCTACACAAGCTGCGGCGTCACAGCTGATGGATTCACATAGAGGTTGGTACTCCACTTTCAGGACTTACAGCCAAGTCCTGCCCCCTTTATATCCCTCACACTCCCATCTGCCGACACGCACGCACACGCGCACACACAGGCGCGCACACTCCTCCCTCCTCCCAGACTTGAGGGGCACCTACATGGTGGAGCGATGAGCCACACACTCTTGCTCAGACTTGACGAAGTCTAATCTTGGTCTCATAACTGAAGTTCCCTCGTTAATGACAGTGTCTGTAATTTGACTCTACAGACACAAACACAGACACACACGTATTTACTCTCACTCCACAACCCCAACCCTCCTACAGGGCTTTTGAAAGCCGGGCGGTTCACTTTTCTTACACCCTTCACATTGTTCCAACCCAAACTGGCAGCTGCATCTGTAAGCCAAATTACTGCACCCAGAGAAATTATTGCTGTCAGAGGTCCATTTTCCTTGCCTCTCTCCATTTGTCCCCCCCCCCCTCCGTCCCCCTCCCTCTGACAAATTATACACTTTATAGTCATCGGAAAGAGCAGCTTGAAGGAATCGGAAGCTCTGCAAATATGTTTAGGAGGGCCAAAGACAACTGGGAAAAAAAATAAAACGGAGTATAGGAGGAGAAGCTGCTCAAAGATCGTGCTCACATCAAAGGGACGCGCTTCAGTTACGCAGGACTTAACGTCCTAAGAAATGTTTTGACAGCAAGACAATTTTTGTTCAAGCAGAAATATGAAAACTCTTAACATTGTCAAAGGGGGTGGGGGCTTGCTGAAAAATAAAACAACATCCAAGTGATTTTCAAAGCAAGGCGTGGTGTTATGAAGGTATGAAAACAACACCTCTACCCAATCGTCAAGGGTGCATTTTGATGCCTGAGAGAGACCGATAACCTCCTCACTCCACGGAGCACGTTGCCTCAGACAGCCGGGCCTCTTTGAACAATGAAACGGCCCCAGAGCCAAACAATAACATTAGAAAAGAGCGAGAGGCTTGAAGAAAGGGGAGCGGGCTAATCACAACAGGGGGCAGAGTGGACACAATCGAACCTGTGGCTTTTTCCTCAGCTGAATAGAATAGAATCACCGGGATCCCCTGGAGTTTTAACCGCATCTCAGGCCAGACTGACTGACGTCCCTTTATCTGACCGCTATCTGCCAGACTCCTCCACGCAGGTCCTGAGGAACATTCTGCGCCCACAATGAAGCTGGAGCTAAGTGACTCTGCGGATGCCAGGCCTTTGAATCACTCTGCAGCCCAACCACAAAAAACAGAGAGTGCCTTTAACAGGCAGTCAACAATGTAACTCCTGAGGCCAGAAAGCACCAATGTAAATCTTGGTTGCCGTTCAATATTTGGCCTCAGAGTCAAATTGGGGTCAAAATCTGAAATAGACTACAATCAGCGACAGAACCCATTTTGTGTTTCATGTGTGATCTGATGGCTCCAGATTGTGCACATCCGCTGCAGCATATCTACAGTAAAAACAGGGTGAATATCAACTTCACTGCCTACTATTATCTTCACTGTCATGTTAAATCAAAATGCTCAAAGCAAAGATGGCAAATGATCCAAACCAGTGTAGACATTATTACTTCAGGGAGGAGAGGGAATTAGTTTATACAGTGTGTTTTAAGTGGTCTGGAACTGGAATATAGGGAGGAAAGTGAGGACTTACACCTCAGTGTGAGACATTCACATTTGCTCACCTTGTGCAATCATCTGTGAATGTATTCATCTGTAGCAGTGACACCTTCCTAATGAAGTTTGTAGTCTCTCATTAGCAAGTCTGTAGGATTTCCAACAGACCGACCACTGCTCGAAACCTCATCTTTAAATCCCACAGATTACACAGAGGAAAAGTCAATGAAATGGCCCGATGCACCGTAAACGACAAAGCCCGCCTGATTCCTCGACTGTACCCGCAACTCATGAGTGGGCTTGGGGGTTTAACTGCGCACCCCCTCTCCCCCTCGAGATCTGCCGGGGTGATTGCCATGTTAAGGGCGCACAGCGTGAGATGACGGAGGCACACGATCGAGCAGCTACGATCCTTTTCCACGGTTTGCATGACAAAAACATTCAACACTGACACCAAGTCTCAACTAGTTGCCATGTTGCACCTTCTATTCGACCCGAGAATACAAAATCGCTTCCCTGCCCCCGCAGAGGGAAAAAAACTGATGCGGTGTCTTATGTGACACCATTTCAAATCAACATGAATCATACCCGATTACAGTCTCCTTTTGCGTTTACTTTGGATAATCGCTGCAGTAGTACGAAAGCCAAGTTAGATCTAGGAAAACATAACCAACGCGTCAGGATTCCAGTGAAGGAAAGCGCAACGACCAGAGGAGAAAAACGCAACGACACATTTTACAGCGACAACACAAACTCACACGCTCGTAGACATATCAAATTTCAGAAATGTGACAGTTTTGCTTTCGGAATTCATAAACTCACCCGGTTCGGTCGTACTCCGAAAGTGCTTGGAACGAAGGGATCGGCTCACCGGCGCAAGTCGAACTATTCTGCCATCTCCCGAAAATTCACTGCGGACAGCCAAAGTCTGAAAAGTAAGACCCTACGCATCGACAACATTTTGATCGGGCGTTCCTTGAGCGTAACTTCAAGTCTGGGCGTTATTTCTGTTTCCGAGGCAAGAACTGATGCTACATTTTCTAACTTTGCCCTTCACTCAATCGAACAACGTATCGGTTGGACGCACAGAGGTTTCGGCTGTGAATCGTCGAAGCCAGAGCGCCGGGATTGGAGGAGGAAGTTACCTTGCAACAACTCACTGTAATTAAAGCGCATCCAGCTGGATGGTAAACAAAGATACTTCCGTCAGGTGATTTCAAAATAAAATACAAAATTCTCAGTCGCAATATTAGTGATGTTGTACATCTTATATTTCCCCCGACGTTCCTTGTGCAATGGATTGACATCAATTAATTTCTAACAGAGAAGTCATGACGAAACGTTCAAACAAGCGGTCAGAATATCAATAAATGCCAATAAAACTACAACCGTTCTTTTACTTATAAAGATGCATTAACTTGTTGTATTTGATAACATTCTATTCACCATTCACTTGCAAGAAGATGTATTTTAAGAGTTTCCACGATCACCACCCATTGTACTTGCAGTTGTACCCGTAGTAAATATCATTTTTGTTCGATGAAAATAAAAGTTTTACACTTCCTATATATTTTACTACTGCTAACTTGACTATACTCTGCAATTAAAGACACCACTACATTACATTTTACCCATCAGTGTCCCAACTTTGGCATATCGACGATGGTTATCTGCTCGACATCAAAAGAAGAATCAGAATGTGCTTCTATGAAATGGCAAGCGTGAAATGTTTAACCCAATACACCCGCTGATGGACTGCATGGTCCACATCGCGCAGTCCGAAAAAATCTTTGACAGAGCATTTAATATCCATGTAAAAAGGGTGTAATGATAATAACATTACTGCCTGACCTACAGGACTTTGTCTACAAGCACATCATATTCAAATTACATGTATATTTAGAGGAGCAAATTCGACTCATGTCGACACTTAAATGACTCTGAAGTGATGAATATACCAAATTGTAACATGTGATCAAATCCTACCCCGGGTACTGACAAGTTGTCACATGAATTTATGTTTGAATTAAATCGCTGTCGTGTCGTGGTCCTCCCTAGCGCTTCTACCTACTCTGGTTCTATGTTGCGCGAGGCGGGACTTTGTTTCTTTGACAAGCGTTTCCATGACAACGTGTTCACGCTCGGTCCGCAGTGAACGCGCCCAGGCTGCTACTTCTGTGCGTCGCCATTAAGTGAGTCATTAGCGGTGTCTCAAACTCTTGTCTCTCGTGGTTGTTACCGACGATCTCATTCGTGGCGCAAGGCAACAATTAGGATGGATGACGAGCCTCAACCGCCAAACGCAGGCGAGTATAACCCCAGAATTTTCGTCCTACGTCAAAGTTTGAGTTTACAAATGCTAACTATGCTGTTGAGCTGTAGAGGGCCGATTAGCTAGGTAATTTTTTGGTTCTTCCCTCTTCACCGATCGCAAGTCCTTTTTGTAAAGTTTAGACAACTTTAGGTCTACCATATTCTGGTGCACAGAGGTTCTCAATCTGTGAACGTTCTGCACCAAGGCACTTTTAGCGCCTACTATCGGAATAAGTGAGGCTGATTAAGTTAAGTCAATTGAATTTGTATAGCGCCAAACCATAACAGACGTTATCTCAAGACGCTTAGTTTGGTTATTTTAGGTTCCTGCCTCCTCACCAATCGCACGTTAGTTTGTTTGTTTGTTTGCAAAGTTTTTGATAACTTTAGGTCTACCATATTCTCAATCTGTGAACGCTCTGCACTAAATTAGTTTTAGCGCCCCCTATCGGCATGCTGTCTGAAATCAGCATGATAATTCAATTAAATTCAATTCAATATTTTGAAGAGCTGTGGAAACTGACATGCCACCTCGTTTACAGAGAATATTATCCATGGCAAATCATTGCTAAAAATGTTATCGTTGCAGTTTTTAGTTTTTGATTATAGTTTCTGCAAGTGCATCTGCTACATTTTTTCTGAGGCTCCATTACTGTACCAAAGAGTTACTGATGTACGTCTAAGATTAAGTGCTGCGGTGCGTTTGTGCCAAGATGGCACAAACAGCTCGACAGGGCTATTAATAATAATGTGACGTTATTTGTGTTTGTAAACAGGGTGTGAAGGCACCAATGTTCCAATCTCCCAGATCCCTGGGCTGTCCCATGGGCTGGGTGATCTCCCAGAGGACAAGGTCCGCGGGAGGAGAACTGGGGTTCTGCAAAGTGACTCTGACTACATCAAACTTGCAAAACAAGGAGGACATAAAGGTTAAGACGTCCTTTCATCGTGTACATACTGTATGTATACACGCCTCTGGCTGACTGACGTCTTTTTTTCATGTGATCCATCTGCAAAAGGTCTTTTATGGCACGAAGAAGTAGGTCCTTCTAAAGCTGAGCCGTATAAAGCGCCGGATTGGTTTTGTCCTTCACAAGATCAAGACAACACACCCAGGTATAAAGCTGAAAATATCACATCATCACACTCAATACTAACAGTCTAGATCTCTGCAGGCTGTAATTCTTCCCGTTGTGAGGTCAGAGAGATGCTGCTGCTTAGTGTTTTGACTTCAGCTGCTTTTGCATTTATGTCTTGTGTGCCATGTTTACCTCACAAGCACTGTTTTATTTACTGTGCATTGATTTTCCTGTGTTTCCTGTGTTTTCCTGTTGAGTTTCCTGGTGTTACGGTAACCCTGACCTTACAGGTTGTGTGAAGGTTGCCCCAGAGTCAACAAAGTTTCCATCAAACGCATCTGAAAAACTTCTTGATATCATTTGTAGCTTTCTCAATAGGACATCGCCAAGTTTTGAGACTGCACGGCAGATAGTATTGTTACCGTGCACAGTAAAGCTGGTGGCGCTTATTTGCAGCGTTAGCACCACCACCACCCCACAAGTACATACACTTCCACCGGGGACGTGTACTTTCCACCGTTTCTGTTTAATAGGGATGAGAAGAAAAGCCCAGGAGGAGCTTTCACCCAGCGTGATGCACCATTTGGGAACGATCAAATGTCAGCTTGGGAGCGCCCCCCCAGTCGCAACGTGAGGGTGAGTGTAGCAACGCCACTTACTGCAGCAGCTCCGGCCGCAGTGGCTCCCGGTGTTCAACAGTCGGGGCTTGCACACGTTTCAAGGGAAGGTGATGGAAAATGAAGTTGCTAAATTTCTATGTACCTCATGCACAAGCGGTGGGTTTTTATTTACTATTTGGCTAAATGATGATGAAAATCCAGAATGTTAACATTCATCTACACAGAATAAACACAATAAAATGTGATTTTCTTTCTTTCTTTTTTTTTAACTTGGTGCTCTGCAGCAGAACAAACAATCTGATGACCTGTCCCCAGACCAGGATCTCAACAAATTCAAGAGGATGTGAGTTTTTGCCATCAACAGATGGCGCTGTTGTCCTGTATATGCTGATGGTACTGCTGGCTGAGAGTGAAATGTATGTAGTTAGGCACTTAGCGTAATCAGTATGTTTTCAAAAATGTATACACTTGTTCAGATCAAGTAAGTTTGTACCATTTATCAGTCAGTCATTGGTTTTTGTTGCTTTTCTTTGCACGGCTCACGTTTGTTATCGTGAAATTCGTGAGTTTGTATATGTATGTATATGCGATGCAACTTTATAATGTTAGATGTCCCGCTGAGAGTCAAGCGTGATAGACGTGTCATTCATTCGGTTTCGTCCGTCACTAGCAGGGAATTTAAATGATAATGTGTCTACGATTGTTTGCCACGTCATAATTGATCCGTCCTCTGTCTTGTGTATTTAAGCAGGTACTGTGAAATTTTCAGGAGGAGAACGAGCATGCAGACTCGACTGCAAATACATCTGTTTAAAGGATCTGCGGTCAATGTTTATTACTCTGTTGTGTTTCCTCTCAGGTTATGTAGTCACCGTTTGCTTTCTGCCACATTTGAACTTTGAATCTTTGGTTTTCTCACAGAATGTTTGACAAGAGGGCTGCCCCAGTCAACATGTCTAAGCTGCTGAGTTTTGGATATGCTGAAAATGGCAAATCTACACTCAACAGCGACCAGCCAAGTATGCTGAGCTCTGCATTTGACACTGACTCTCAAAAAAATCACATCAAGCACAACCAAAGGAGATGAAACAAAGCCGCTGAGTTTATGAGCCTCAGTTTATGTTCCTCCTCAGTGACATGATGGGCCACAAAGTTTAAGATGCAAAATGATTACTTTTAAATGTATCGGTCTAATTTTTAGGAAATTAAGTTTCAACTGCTTAGTTCCATTATTCAGTGGCTCGCGAGATAGGTTGAACTTGTGTCTGTCTCTGGGTCTCCAGGTGTGGAGATTGCATGTGGATCAACTCCTTCAACTTGAATCTTCACCCTGTGATGTAATGCTCCGGTCTCAGACGGGAGCATTTTCAAAACAACCCGTGTGCTGTCTCATGAACCTCATCACCTAGAAGGAAACCTGTAGTCAGCACTGATATAGATGTGTGTTTGTGTGTATGTTTTGTGGTGCTGCAATTCCTAAGGAGACTTTTTGAAACATTTTTGAATAAAGCTCTTGATTGAAATGCTTGATTGATATTTCTCATCACGTGTTGGTCAACAAGAGTGGATTCCAAGACCTCTACGGCATTGGGTGGATTTTTTGTTTCAGCTTCTGGATCCAGGGAACAGTTTTTAATGTCAGGGTCTAACTTGCGAGTTTAAAACATTTGAACAACAAGTGCAGGGTGAGGAAAACGTACCTCAAATTCTGCTGTTGAATATGTTGTCATATGTTGCTCAATCACCAGATTTACTAAAATCTACCACAATCTTTCTCTTTTTCATTCTGTACAACAAAGCTTCAACAATGAACCCAAAATGGAAATCTGGAAAATTCATAGAGCTAGGCAACTTTGAATGTAAAACGTGCATGTCTGTGTGAGTGTGTGTGTGTGTGTGCGTGCATGCGTGTTTGGGTGTGTGCGTGTGCGCGCCTGCGGGACATGGTAATTTGTGTCCATTATCAGAAACATAGTGTTGAAGAGCACTATTCCTGCTTCTTTCGCCTCAACTTGCAAATGAAGAGTTGGGTAAAAGCCAAAATGTAGTCAGTATTTGAGTAGAGGGCTGAGCATCTGTGTGTGTGTGTGTGGTTGAATAGGGGAGCTGATAGATGTTTTAGTGGGATGACTAAGTGCAGGGTTGTTATGTTGTTACACATGTGCTTGACCAACCCGAAACAGAGGTGTGTGAAAACTCATGTGGGGTATTCGTTTGTTTGTTGTGGAAAATTCCCTGGAAAATGTCAGTAAATTATACAATTTATACCTTATGTAAGAACTGATAACGGAACATTGTTACATAAACACGGAGCTATCATGCTTTGGACCATCTCACATGCTTGGAGGCAATCCATATTTTTGGAACAGTTCATGATTCCACAGTGTTTTGCTCAGCTATGCTATTTATTATATGTTCCGAATCTTCTGTAACTTAAAGCCTATGCTGATGCAAAAGTCGACTCAGGGGGTGTCGAAACACAAATCCTTCACTGGCTGCTGGTATGGAGTAGCATTGAAGGATTGAGAGTTAGTATTTGTTGGAGCCCTAACAACACTTTGTACTGTTGACAGAATAATTAAAAGTTTTACTGGTCACTCTAACAAGCCTATTGTTGTTACTATTTCTATTATACTTTTATGTATGTATGTATGTATGTATGTATGTATGTATGTATGTATGTATGTATGTATGTATGTATGTATATACTTTTATACTTTTATACACACACACACACACATATATATATGTATATATATATATATATGTGTGTGTGTATATATATACACACACACACACACACACACATATATATACACATACATATATATATATACTGTATATTCTGTATATTCTGTATATTCTGTATATATATGTATTATACTATTATTATTGTGTCACACTTCTATTCATACTGAATTTGTGGACTATTTCCAAATTGCATTAATGAATTGAACACAACTCAGTGGTTCTGCTGTGAAATGTTGGGATTTTCTTAATTTCTTAATTTACTTTTAATTCTACAGCTGTATTTTGATGAATACGCATAAGTGTAAATGAGTGAATTAACTCCAGTCCTACATTGTGTTGGCCGTGTCCAATTCTTGGATCTTTCCAATGATCTGGGGTTTGTCTGTGTGAAACTAAGTAACATCACAATGATGACACAGAACGTCAAGTCAGCTTCTACTTGCCCCACTTGTTTGCTGTCTGTTTGCGGCCTTGAACGAGCAGCACTCGAGCCTCCCGTTTCCCATCCCTTCCACTGGCGGATGAAGTCTGCGTCCGCTGGATCGCAAGCCACTGCACAGTACTGCTGCATCACATTCCTCTCCCGGCTGGAATGACATCATTCCCCGGGTCCGGACGTCTGAGACCTCATCGCTATGACATCATTCTCACAATATGTTTTCTCCATGATGCCTTCACATGGTGTAAGTAGCCGCGGTGCGGTTACTTCCAATGCCTCTGGCTCAGACGAACAGAGCACAAACATGAATCGCTTGGTTGAAGAGACAGCAGCAGGTGAATAGCAGCTTGACATCTGATTGTTTGGAGCGTTTTGGCTGTAATGTTTTGACAATTTGTGGCGTTTTTTTCATTCTTTGCAAATCTAGAGGCATGGTATTGTCAGATGGCTGCAGGCAAAGTCACTTTCCTCTCTGCTCGTGTCCACACACTAACATATTGTGTCTCAGTCTGTGCCTGCCCTAAATATCTGCTGATTATCAATTATCGTTCACTGGAAATAATCAGCAGTCATGCAGACCCATTTTCTCAAGTTAGGAAGGCTTGAATATTATGACCTCCTCACTTTTCCATATTTTTTAACCACAGCTTTATTTTATTTGATTTGTTTTTTAGGTGAAAGCGGCGCTCATGGGCTGAGGGTTTTCTATGACATGTCTTAGCTTTGGTAATGTGCTGCTGAGATGGTCCATTTCTTTGGTACACTCAGAAGTGGCACAAACTGCGTGAGCGGCATTTGTGACATTTGTGTGTATGACATCAGGGTGCAGCGTCACAGGGCCCCCCTCCATCATCTCCCACATTCCCGAAACATCCGAGGAGGTGTGTGAGGTCCAAGGGAAGAGGATCCGCGGCGGGAAAAGGATCGGAGTCCTGGAGGGTGACTCCGAATATGTCAAGCTCGCAAAACAAGGTGGCCATAAAGGTGAAAATATCTAGTTTCCGATATGTCTCTCCATGAGTAACACTATTGTTTGTGTTTTACCAGAAGTACTGAATTTGAGAATGATCTATCTCCTTGTGTTCCCCGTGTAGATTTGCTGGGACAGGAGGAAATCACCTCTCCCACAGCCAAGTCCTATAAACCTCCCGACTGGTTCTGTCAAACTCAGGAAGAAAATAGCAAACCGAGGTATCAACTGTAAAAGGAAAAGACGCCACATCGGAAGAGATTCTTATTCTCTCTCTCTTCCCCCGCATTGCACATTCAGTCACGCTCTTAAACGTTGTGCTCGCGATTTTCACCTTGATCTCTATTTTTGCACTTAAATGACGCGTTTACCTACTTGTGCTAATCACATGTGGATCACACTTGAGGTTGCTTTGTCTGTGATCCGTTTGTTTTACGCCACAGCGACGCAGATTCCAGGCAGAAATTTATTTCTTTATTCTATCTTGTGATTTGTTTCAGAATTTTCCTTGCTCTCATTTGAATTATTCATGCACTCATGAATCACAATAGAGCCTCAGGAAGGTCGTCTACGGCAACACAAAGCCTTAACTGCACCCATCGCTATCGCTATCCTGCATTTGTGTGTGATGAAACTTTTGGTGAAGTTGGTTCCACTGAGAATCGATCTATCTTATTTTGTACTGAAAACCTCACCTCGAGACGCACGTTAGCCTCTATGAATGAAGTTTCTTATCCCATCATCTCTGCTCCATCTGCCTCTACTCACAATTTTCTGCAAAAAGGTGATGCTAATGCTAATACTCCTGATAATCCTGTCACTAACACCTGATATCACAACAAACTGATTTCAACAATCTTCCGCAAGCCCGCTAAATCTCTGAAGCAACACTTAAGCTCGAACTCACCGTCACTCCCTTCATTAGCAATGAGAGAACGCGTTACATGTTTAATTTACTGTCCCGTAAAGCGGCGATGGGGCGAGGAAACACGTGGGGGCCCCTCATCATCCCGAGGCGCCGTTTGGAAACGACAACATGTCAACTTGGGAACGCAACAGCAACGAGAAGGTAAGTCAATTTAACACGTCTGGAAGTGTGATGCTTGATCTGTTGCCAAGCGTCGCTCATTTAATTTTATGAGCAATGTTCGCTGTGTGTGCGTGTGTGTGTGAGACAGAAAGCAACATATGCTGAAATGGAAAAAAGCTGCTTTTGTTCTGTTTAATTTTGTGAACCATAGCAAAACAACCTACTGGACCACTTTTCATCCATCCCAGACTCCCAAGCTGACAAATTCAAGAAAATGTAAGTAACAGATTTTTTTCCCCCCCTCAAGTTACACAACCACGATTTACTGTTTGTCAGATTCAGACTTGGAATCCTTCTTTTTCGTACAGAATGTTTGACAAGAATCCACCTCCTGTCAACATGTCCAAGCTCCTGAGCTTCGGATACGCTGAAGACGGCAAATCTGCAGCCAGCAGCGACGCATCAAGAAAGCAGCAATTGTGACTGCGGTGATTCTGAGGACAACGTCTCCAGTTTTCACTTTGACTCTCGCATCAAGTGTAACGAAAGGGAATAAAGCGAAGCTGCTAAGTTTATGAGCCTCAGTTTACGGTCCACCATTACGAAAGGATGGGCCACAAAGTCTAAAGATGTGACATTCTGAGCTTAATGGCATTCATCCCACTTTTTGGAAAATGAAATTTTCCTTCGGGGGTTGCAGTGTATGTCGCCACTGGAGAAGCCTGCCAGGTGCTGCAGACATCTTAATAGCTATTGAGAGCATTGCCAAACTTTTAATTCAGCGAGAATATCATCTTCTGCCTATGGAGTTTATAGTAAATCTCGCCAACTATCTAGGAAGCAAATCATTCAAGATTCGAGAACTTATAGTCGCATACTCATCAGGATGCTCAGTGAAATGAAAGTGGCAGTGCAGTGGAATGTGTAAAGACCCAGCTGTGTCGCAAGATAAATTGTTTCAAAGAAAGAAATTTGAATAAACTGACTGATAGAAATCACTTGGCTGTTGTTGGTGAAGACATTAATCAGTGCTGCGTTGTTTTTTAACTGCAGTATGTGTATTTGTATTCAAATGTGACGATCCAAAATACGGTATCAGTGTTCTGTTGACATTGAGAAATGTCAGCGACCTTTATTCCTGACCTGACGTCACATTTGTGCTGTACTGACTGACGAGAGTGCAACATTAATACAAGGTAACATCGGGGCAAGATTTGAAATTAACCACATAGCAGGTCAGTCGTCTGTATACGACGAAAGCTCAACAATGCCACATAAACATGTGACTTAGAATATCAAGCTACCTGAAAATATTCTATGTATCTTATTAAATATCTGTATAAATCTAAATAAAATTTTGAAATAAACAAAAGTATAAGCAAATGAGAAAAACTAAAACGTTGTATGTAACATTTCCTATGGAATTAGGTTTTTCTGACTACTTTGGAGTCTGGTACAGTAAGTGGCCGTGCGGCCCCGCAAAA
>OMPJ01016015.1:48977-83425 GCA_900312935.1 Carapus acus | reverse complement strand
GGCAAGATTTGAAATTAACCACATAGCAGGTCAGTCGTCTGTATACGACGAAAGCTCAACAATGCCACATAAACATGTGACTTAGAATATCAAGCTACCTGAAAATATTCTATGTATCTTATTAAATATCTGTATAAATCAGAATAAAATTCTAAAATAAACACGAGTATAAACAAATGACCTGAAAATATTCTGTGTATCTTATTAAATATCTGTATAAATCTAAATAAAATTTTGAAATAAACAAAAGTATAAGCAAATGAGAAAAACTAAAACGTTGTATGTAACATTTCCTATGGAATTAGGTTTTTCTGACTACTTTGGAGTCTGGTACAGTAAGTGGCCGTGCGGCCCCGCAAAAACTGCCAATGTTTGAATGTAGTGCATGAGCCAAAACAAGGACTGATTTATTGCGTGTGAAATTTAATTCGAAACCGAAAGTCCAAACTGAATTTGTCACAAAGGTTAGAATTGGCGTTTGACTTTTCTTTCCTTTGTGTCTTTTGTGCACCCTCACTCACCTTTGTTTGCTGTGTACCATCATATTTTTTTAGGGACAGGCACCTCACACCCTGATCCCATCAGCTAACAAACTAAAAATTTTCCTTCCCCCTAAACTCAGGGCACTTTGTGAAGGCTATCTGCTGGGCAATGTTGATTTCCGTGATTGCATATTGGAGTAGACGATTGGGATCGATGAGAAGTAGATGATTGACCACTGGTTTTACATTGACCTGTGTGTTTCATGTCCTTGCTAGTCATTGTTTACTGTCCCCGCCCCGTATCGTTGTTTACAAAAACATTACGGTGACACACAAAGTGACACACAAAATACTCAACTATTTAAATCTGAGTATGACGCTTTTAATATCAACATGTTTGCTTGTGCACATACAGCTACAGTAAGCATGTTACTCACGTGATTGAGTGTTGTCAAATTTGAAAGTTCATTCCACGTTGTATGTTTCTCTCGTCCAGCTCGTACAGGCTGTTTTCCATCCCCACCCACCTTCCCCAAACGCTCCTCGCATGCTTGACCACCGTGTTGTTTGTCTATCGGGCTAACCGACAGGAACAGGCGAACAAGACCTACTCCTCTCGACGGAGCCAATCGCACAAAAGTTCAGGGGTCAGCACTATATCTTCACCTGCGGTCAGACACAACTCCTATTCGAAAAAGAGCAACGCTTACGTGGACATTTGACAGCTGCATATTCTTTCAAAGACTTCTTCCGCTTCAACCTCTGCGATAATGGCACCAATTCTTCTGAATTGCATAGGGGACCTCCAGTGAGTATTTCCTACGTTTTGACTTCATAATTGTTTGTTGATTTTCTAGAATAACAATAACACATCAATGTTTTGCATTTGATTTGCCTTTAGACAACAGGTCCAAGTGAAAAACCCCTACTTGGACACCATGGAGGAGGACATTCTCTATCATTTCAGCTTGGGCACTAAAACTCACAACCTTCCCGAGATGTTTGGGGACATTAAGGTAGTTGAGCATTGACAAAAAGAAAAAAGAAATGCAGTCTTAATTCCTTAGATGTGGTTGACTCTCACTCTCATTTCTATGTCTTTTTGCTTTAGTTTGTGTGTGTCGGCGGCAGCGCAAATCGAATGAAGGCCTTCGCACAGTTCATTCACCAGGAGTTAAATCTGCCCGGAAACCCGGCAGATCTGCGAGATATCTGCGAGGGGACCGATCGTTACTGCATGTATAAAGTGGGACCGGTGCTCTCTATCAGCGTGAGTGTGCAAAAACACAGCGTGGAATCATTTCGCCGCCTCATTCGGAGGACGACTATCGATTTCTTGATTGCATTGTCGTTTAAATCCCCTGTCGTTGTGTCCCTGTGTTACTCCAGCACGGCATGGGCGTCCCTTCCATCTCCATCATGTTGCACGAGCTCATCAAACTGCTGCATCACGCCCACTGCCGGGACGTGATCCTGTTTCGCCTGGGAACATCTGGTGGAGTTGGTGAGAGCGAATCCTGATACGAGAAGCAGGTTTTGAGGATTTCTGCGAAATTAGATCGTCTTCATGAAAAATGTTCCATCTTCTCTCCCCTAAGGTCTGGCTCCAGGGACGGTGGTGATCACAGACAAAGCGGTGGACTACTCTTTCCAACCCCAGTACGAGCAGGTGGTTCTGGGCAAGGTTATAACACGGAGCACTGAGCTGGACGAGGGCGTGGCCGAGGAGCTTCTGCAGTGCTCCGCCGAGCTCCCCAACCTTCCCACGGTGATTGGAAACACAATGTGCACCCACGATTTTTACGAAGGTACAAACGTCTCCTCTCTGATTGTAGATAGATGTGAACTTTCTTTTTTTGGGGGGGACCTGAAGTCACATACCCTGCATTACTGTTCCAGGTCAAGGCCGACTGGACGGGGCTCTGTGCTCCTTCTCAGCCGAAGAAAAGCTTGAGTATCTGAGAAAAGCACACGAAGCAGGCGTGAGGAACATCGAGATGGAGTCCACAGTCTTTGCTGCTATGTGCCGCGTCTGCGGCCTCAGAGGTATTCTCACACTTCATTCACACTTCATGGGCTGCCACGGCTTGACAGCTGATTTTGCTGCATTAATGAGTCCAGACTGACGGATAAAAATACATGCACGCGAATCACAGCGCCAGACAGTGAAGACATGAGCTGAGCTGTACGAGCTGTGTTGCTATGTTTGTGGTGTGTCTGGAATCAGCAGGATAGATTTGTAATAAAATGAGCACAATCTGTTTATGACAAGCAACACAACAAACGGCATTGAAAAAGCACCGATTCCGAATTTGCTGTTTAAACAAATTCTTCCTCTTGCAGCGGCTGTGGTGTGTGTAACACTGCTGGATCGCTTTGAAGGTGACCAGATCACATCCTCTCACGACGTCCTAGTTGAGTACCAGCAGAGACCTCAGGTCCTGGTGGCCCACTTTATCAAAAAACACCTGGGACTTGCCGTCTGAGACCCTGAGGCCTTCGCCAGTGTACCCAGATGATGTACTGTAGCTGTAACTGAAATGTGGATACATGTATATACTCAACGTGTTAATATTTCTTATTTAAAAAGAAACTCTTCTTCTTCTTTTTACGCCAAATACTTTGATGCTCGTGCATTATAATCGACAAGATTAATTTATTGACTATAAAATCATAAGTAGGATTTCTGTATGAATGTGATTTCAGTGTTTTGGACATTCAGCACTTACTAATCGTTTTGATGAATCAAAAGTGATTTCCCTCCAGATCCATGGAGATAAAATACCATATTAGTGTCAAGCACTTTGCATCTAACGTTCCTGAGTGTAAAGAATGAGTATGTAACATTCAGGACTACAAAGTGGTCATTTTATTTGTGTAGATGTCAAATGCACACTTCATACACACTTGTCTGTGGTTGATTATGGTAATACTTGATGTTGTGTTGACACCTCGAAGGTTAAAAGCATTTGCACCACTTCTGTGCTAGATGAGTTTTAATCTCCCGCTTGAATAAACATGTGTTGTTCTGACCTGATTATGTGGCCTGTGGTCAGAATTTGAGCACAGACTTTGTGTCTCGTCGCGGCGGTTTGGGAGGATTGATGCCAGACAGGACGTCTTTGGCATACTGAGTGTGGTGTAAACCAGCCTCTCGAAGAGCCCGCTCGATCCGAAAGCGTGGGTCAGACACAATCTGGAGAGCAGGGGAACAGTAAATAACACATTAACCCAAAGTCACAGCACATCTCGGCCAATGTTTGCCAATAGTTGTTCGCCATTGTTTGCTTTTAATGGTTTATGACACATTCCACGCCACGAACGAGACTCGCCCCCTCAGGAGAAAATGTTGTGTTTGAAGGTAATAAATCACTGACGAGCTTACACAATGAGCCATTACTGAAGTCCTCTCTACACATTACACAATGACTGCCTGGACAGCCACGAGATGAAGGTTGTGTAAAGGTCTCCCGGTGGACAAGTCAACACTGATCGTCCAGTGCTGCGCCTCCAGTCCCCACTGGATTATTTTGCAATCTCAGTGAAAAATAAACCACAAAACCCTGAACCCTGAATGCGCGAAGGCAGGCTTGCAGCTTTACAAATTCAAGAGCACAGATAAGAGGACGACGTCAAATGCCACGGCGGCGGCTTAGGATGTCATGGTTGAGTGGTGGATTTGCTGTGGCTCACCTGCGTGTCCGTGTATGTGTTAACAACATACAGAGGTGTTTGGAGGTTGGACTCGTCCACGTACTCCTGCCGATTCCTCCAAGCCTCAGTATCCCCCATCATCCTCTCTGAATCAGACTGTGCAACCACTGCAACCTGCAATATTCCAAAAAAAAAAAAAAGTGACAAAAGTTGGTGGTAGTTGTATTCTTATTTACTGCCACTAGGGGGCAGTGAAGCCCTCATTTACTCAGGACTGATGAGTGTATTTAACTGCTTGTACAAGTCGTGTTGTTGACAAGGTTGCGGTTGCTTAAAGGTCCACCTGAGCTCGCAGCGCCTCCAATCGATGCAGCCTCGCCTCCTCCTCCCTCCGTCGTTCTGCCTCCTGCTCCTCTCGCTCCTCCCTCCGCCGCTGCGACACATCAGCCCGAAACTGCACCCTATACACGGGGAGAGGAAAGCGGGGCAGAGAGGACGAGGAATATCTCACAATCCCCCGTTTTCCTCAACAGCCACCCACATAACCCATCACTTCTGACACAGCAGGGGGCATCTGGGTAGCTGCAGAGAGGATCCAATTCTATCATCTGATTTCCTGTCTCTCTCTCTGCCCCCTCTGATGTTCACATATCTGCCAACGCAACGGGCATTCAACCTCGCTGTAATCTATCGAAGTCACGTTTTGTATGTCCAAAAACTTGAGTAAATAGCACCCTTAGTCTGCAGGTCATGTTGATATTCAACTCCCCATCTACTGAACGTATCAGCCCGGGCTCAGCACGCTGTTGGTTTTTATGGCAGCAGTCCACAAAAGGTGAATTATCCTTGATTTGTTGCTCTTTGCACAGGTACGCAAATGATAAGTACAACTAAGACAACACTTCAAACTTCATTTCCAGTGTTTAAACACATACGCGAAGTGGGTAAAAGCCTCATTTGAAGACTTCAGAAACTTGTGGTCCCACAATGCAGCACTTACCTCTCCTTATCTCGCCTCGCCTGTTCCTCCATCATGCTCCGCAAACTAGCAAGCCTCTCCTGATCCCTCCTCTCCTGCTCCTCCCTTTGTCTCTGCTGCTTCAGATAAAACTGTCTCACCTGGGGAGTGGATAACCACACAGAGCTTCACATAAACAGATCTACAGGCCCCAGTCTAGAAGCCTGTATCATCCACAGGTCTTCATGGGAATCAGATAACGGGTAAATACGCAGAGTGAGATGATATTTCACTGTCTGCTAGTCTGTTGTTCCAAATTATATGGAATCCAATGCTGACTAAATACCCTCATTAATCAGACAGTGTCTCTTGTTGCCCATGTGCATCTAGTGGCTCCCTGAGGAGAGTGTTAATTAAAGAGGCACACAGAGAAACACAGACAGACTCATCACATACACGCGCGCGCATGCGCGCGCACACACATGCACACACACCGTCGAGGAAAGTAACTTCAACAAGTAAAAATACCTCAGCAATCGCAACAACCAGCGCCTTCAACGCGCTCCCCTGAGTACACCTACAATTAAAAGTCCTCACGCACTCTTACAGCTTGAGGGGATGCGCTTAGAAAACCCTTCAGACACACGTCTTATCTTCCAAATGAGGGGAGATAACGCCGAAAATACAAAATGAATGTTTGAGGTGGGAGCTCCCCCGACACTTACAGTAGACAGTGTTTTCACCTTGAATTAAGATGATTAACATGCATTCTATCTGACTGGGAATTAAAATGTACATTTATGAGTTCTCTATTTGATATGGCGGATGCTGTGTTTTTCTTTTTCTTTTTGCGAACTGATTATATATTCT
Organism: Carapus acus; assembly: GCA_900312935.1. NCBI lineage: Eukaryota > Metazoa > Chordata > Actinopteri > Ophidiiformes > Carapidae > Carapus > Carapus acus. The sequence continues at coordinate 77,461 of OMPJ01016015.1, read as the reverse complement.
GTTGTAACAGCGCGCTTTCACTTTGTCTCAGTGTGTGTGCGACCTTGTTATTTCGGTGGGATGTTTTGCTCTGTACGAAATGCCTCTGCAGAGAAAAAAAAGTAACATTGACACAACATCTGAACTAGAAAGCTAGCGAGGGGGATTTATGATTAATCTCGGGGTGCAAAGCTTATCGTCAAAGCGGACGTTTGCAACTTGGATGCCTTTTGTTCTGTTTGTTTAAAAACGACAGAAGGGACAGAACGTTGTGTCAACGTTCAGAAAGTGAGGTGAATTATTTAGCTGCGTTGTGAAACAATTACTGCATCATACAAATGCGGCATGACACCGATACCATTTCACGTCACAGAGGCGAATACATTATCTGAAATCACGACTGAAGAAACCATCGCACACCTGTAGACTAATTGGTACATGGATATGAATTCCCTGTCATCATCTCCACATTTACCTGAATACCACACATATTTGGTTGACTTGCATCACAGACAAAATGGAGACGCATTGATTTAACGGTGACAGCCGTGTTTACTTTGTCTTTTTGCTGCAGTCTGGCTGCTGCCTCCTTCTCCTGCCTCTTTTTTAGCCTCGCCTCCTCATCCACTTGGCGACGGGCTGCTATAGCTGCCTCCAGCTTCGCCACCTCTTCCTGCTGGGCACGCCACTGCTGCAGCTGCACACATAAAAATACGCACATTTATGCAGATAAACACCTAGAGGGGGACAGAGCAGATCAAGTTAGTGTCCATCAGCTAGCATCTTGAAACACACAGGGTGACAACCAGCTGAGGCCCGATGCCGCTGAGCCGAGGCGGAGTGAGTTACAGCCCTCGAGAGGCAGAATTGAATTGTAATGACAAAAAGAAGCAGTAGTGCACCTATTGAGGCTGGACAGGTATGAATTGTGGCTCTCTGCGGCATGCTGGGTATGTAAGTGGCTATGCTGTGGGGTTTTGACCAGACACATAGTATCACAAATCTATACACGAGGAGCCTCAGGAGTCCCAGAGGAGTGAGACACAAACGAACCTGGGTGTACACACATTAGCACCACCTGCACCACCCATTTGTATGCAGAGGCAGCTGTAAAAAAAACAACTTGCGATTCCATTTGTTAGAAACGTGCCAGTCCTACGTCTAATTTGTGAAAATTACGTGTTCAAAAGCTTCTCTACACCTTTGCTTAGGTGTTGTTGTTGTTTTTTTAATGCAAACTCTGTAAATGTTGTGTAATGATTGAAATTATCTAGACCCGCTGTCACCACTAAATTCCCAAGTGGCATGGACGTGATTGACAGCTGGGCTGCGGCATCTCTTGTGGTAAACTGGGTTGTTTTCGGCGATTAGAACTTTTCCCCGCATCATATTCCACCTCTAAGAGGTATTGCACACGCAGCCGTGAGCACCCAATTTGCTGTCTGATTCTGAAAACCTGCTTTAATTTATGTCGTAACTGTTCAGCACAAATTTCACACAGATATCCCAACAAATAGTAACTGGGTGTGAAAAGCACCGGCTCGTTGTGTGCGTGCGTGCGTGCGTGCGTGTGTGTGTGTGTGCGTTTGTTTGCGTACGTAGAAGGACATTGGAATGATCCTGAACAGTCCCCAAAAATCTCCTAACTAGAGGTGTCCGATAATATCGGTGGGCCGATATTAGCATAAAAATGTAATATTGGTATCGGATTTTTTTGCTTTAAAACCGATAAAATACAATAATGCTCGCGTTACACTGAAATAGTGCCTATGCGCTCCTGAAGCGTTTACCGGCGCACATATCGGTATCGGTTGTTATCGGTATCGGTAAATTGAGAGTTGGACAATATCGGCATATCGGATATCGGCAAAAAAGCCAATATCGGACATCCCTACTCTTAACCATAAGATTTAGTCGGTAACAGGTTTGTTTGAGGTAAAAATTACCACTCTATCCATTCACAGGTTGAGAAAACCACCTTAAATTAGGTGCGTGCAGATTGAGAAACCTGTTCTATTCTACAAATGTTATTTACCACGCCTTGATGCTTCTGTTTCATCCTAAAAGTACTTAAAAGTAGTTCACATCATGAACAGCAATCAGTAGTCAGTCATTATACTATTACATCATTTGTGTTGTTAAATTTGTTATATCAGTTCTTTGAATTTATATTGGTTCCCTGCTGCTATTAAAATGCTTGACTGCTCCGGTTTTATATTGCTTATTGTGAGCATTTATTTCGCCTTATCGCCCCAAACCTCAATCATAAAGTCTTTTTTTAATTGCAATGTGTTCATTTTTTAATGCAAGAGTTCTGCTACTGGTTGTGTTTTTATTACACGCATTAAAATCAGTATTGTCCTCCGCTGATACACAATGTTTAATAAGTGCACATTTATTCATCTGACATATAATGGTATCCAGCATGCATTATGGAGATGGAATTTGAAATGATTACACACACACACACATGTACGCACAAACAAACAGATAAAAAAAACAACACCCTGAGGTCAGGTCTGAAGACCAAGCAGAGAATGTTATCAACCTGGGTGTCTGTACAGTATGTCAGCATCGTATTCATTTGTTTTTCCTTGGCATGTAAAATAAATGAACTGCAGGAAGCAGCACAGCTGCGATCCATAACATGGAATAATCTGAAATGTACTTACACTGCTAGTATCCGCAGGACGCACAGTATGGCCACCACAGATTACAGAATTGATTTTTTTTTCCTTTTTTTCCCCCCTCTTACATCAAGGCCTGTAACTGTTACTATGCCTGTTATGCTTGTAGAAGAAATCGAATATCAAAAGAGCTCAGAGAGAATAAAATGCTACTTATGTGTAGTCCAACGTCTCTGAAGCTATGTTGTCGCGGCAAAGTCATTTTCTGCAATTACCATCGAAGGACGGGACATCCTCCTTCCTCACCACGTCACAAAAGACTTTTTATCTGTACTGTCCAGTCTGCTCAATGCTATTTTTAATACATCAGCACAACCTGCACGCAGGATTCTATCAAGGAGGCGTCGCCATGATTCAGACGCACAAAAGCCAATTAAAACATTAATGAGAATTCATGTGAAATATAGCAAACCCCCATCCAGTAAAATAGCTGCTCCTGCATCAGCGTTAAAAAGCACTGTCCTCCATATGAGCAGCCATTTCTGATCACGCAAGACAAAATATCTCAAGGATATGAACTGATATTGTGTGAAACTGGCAGTAGCAGGTTAATTTCCTCCCGGTGCTAACAGCCACGAGTAATTAACTCCACAGAGGCCTTTCATTCATACGCAGAGCAGCACTCAGAGATCTCTGCCCGCGTTGCCACGTCCAGAAGGCAGCCAAAGCGACGCAGTGCCACCATCATCATCCCACACAGTACTCGGTGACCACCGAGGGACCTAACACACACACACAGCCCAGAGCGCTGCTGCTGTCACTTCGTCGTGATCCGAATTTGTTCTGTCACAGCTCTCAGCTCGGGGGGAGACAGCGGGGTAAAGATACCGAAAAGTTTTTCTTTTTTCCCCATGATTTTCCCCTTTTATTACCGCTAGCCGACTCATTCCTATGCGCACGTGTTTTGGCACTCAACTCTCACCAGGCTTTGTTGACTGCTGGAAAATACAGTATGTTTATCACCGTATTGCTGTTTGTAGCAACTATTTGTCAGAAAACTGCAGAGCAAACAACTGATGAGTTTGGAGAGAGGGCCGCTTTGTAATGGCACAAGCAGGAGCCATGCTTACATACAAATTTTGGGGAGGAGGGTTTGTTTATTTGCCAGGTAACTCCAAACTGAGAACAACAGACTGGAAAAGAACAAAGCCCACGGCACAAATACAAGCATAATATATGGCCGACAATAAAAACAAACACAATAGGGATGACGATGCCAGACACAAGGGAAGGAATTGGGGGTGATAATTAAATCTGAATTTGTGCGTGTGCACCTGCGCATGTGGCTGCATTGTGTGACAGAGGGAGAGGTGAATCAAGAACAGCAGAACAAAAGGAGGAGAAGCGGAGATGGGAGAGAGCAGAGTGGGGAGGAGTGGAGTGGAGGGGGTTTGGTGGGTGCGTAATTTTCATGACAGTAGCGAGCTTCCAGCCCTGGTTCCAGACGGCTTGGTGGGGGACTGCGGGGTGAAATATTCAGACGTTATCAACACTATCTTGACAACGACAAAACAGATTAAATGTATATGTTAAACTGTTGTCAAACCATTCATTCGCAACTTGAATTATCACTTCCTGAGGTGGGTGATTATCAGTCTGTTTAAGTCCAAATGAGCGATTCGATATTGCATAGTGTACAACAATCTCAATGTGAATGTGTGCATAACACAAGGTATCAAGTTTAGAGCATATTCTCCCTTTTGTCCAGGTCCCTCGGTTTCGCCTTCCTTCAAAAACCTGTGTTCTACTGCTTATCTTCTTTGGGATAGATGAAATGCAAAGGACAGATTTGAGCTGCCTAGCATCAATGTACACTTAATCTTTGCCTTTCACTTTCTCTTTGAGGACAAGGTGGCACTGTCATCAACGTGAATTCCTGACAGCTCAAAGCTACTGGGTTCACACCGTGTGAGGAGTTCCAGGGTGTAGCAATTAAAAATATTCATCTGCGATTCGGATTATGATCCTGCCGTTGCCCCCAGACAAGGCACCGTTGTTTATAGATTCAATCCCCTGCAGACATTTGGCACCAATTAAAAAAAACATATATTCGTAAACATTTTAATTACCTCATCTATCCAGCGAGTAAACTCACAAAAGAAACTACTGTACTTTGCTGCAATGTACTGCACTTTTGTGGAACCATCGCTCAAAGAAAACAACTGTTGAACATGGATGTGTCTAGACAGGTACATGCAGGCAGTCTGGATTCGCATGTTGCTTTGGTCGGCGTGACGACTTTGCCCTTCACAAAATAGGAGGTGCTCAGTCTAACTCTGGCATCAATTACCCTGGATATCTTCCCATAGCAAACCCCTCCGAAGAGAGTCGAATGTGCTGCCAAAGCTGCTAATGAGGTCAATAACAGAAATCTCCGCTCATTTTCTCAATATATTGGGACCCTTGAAACCACGGAGGCACAGTGGAGATGATGTATGAGAGCTGGTGATTTAAACTCTGCTTAATTCAAAATACATTTGGATATGGGGTGTATGCTTGTTCATAGAAGGTTCATCCAAAGCGGGAATTCAAAGAGGGAAAAACAAAGCTATCATTAAAAAGAATGTGTGGAACTACACCACCTCAATAAAATAGAGGCATTGGAGAGGAGTTCATGTGGTCTAACATCTGAAAACAACAATGTGACAATGATTTACCACTTTGCTCCATTATCACTATTTTGAGGCTTATCTGCTTCGTTTCCCCCTCTCACAGGGTCATGGAGGTTGGCAATTCTGAACTTGACTGCTGCTCAAGTCCCTCTGTTTAGGTAGGAAACTCTAATAAGTGTGTCACCACTGCTGGATTCCCAAGTCTGGTGATGAACCAGTTCTTAGTTTTGATCAAAACTTAATTTTTTCAAATTGCTGCTGCTGCTCCAAATGTGACACTGGATTTAATTAAACACAGTTATGTGCAGCTGCATCTACCTGGAGTGAAAAAAACAAACAAACAAAAAAACAAAAACACTGCAACGTCCTGTCACTATGTAGAAGTGGGTGTTGAAACACCATGAAATTATCCTTTAGTCATATTGATTTAACCATAGACTCTATTTACTGCCTTTAATGTGGTTCTGCAATGGCTTTTTTCCTAATTGAACTTCTAGTGTAATTTCAAGAGCATAACAAAACTTAAAGCCAGAGGAGTGACAACATTTTGTTTGCAAAGAAATAGAAAAGTAGTTCCTCCTGCTCTTGTGAACTCTTGGGCATTATAAAATTGAAATTCTATAAAGAAGCAGCAGATATTGTGATGCTCTGGAAGGCAGACAGAGAGGCAGGGACGGCGGGAAAGATGCAGATGTAGCGGTAGAAATGTGTCGCATCTTTGATGTGCGGGAGCGCTGGCGTGACAAAGAAAGGCAAATATTGGACACAGACAGCCATCTGACTCAAAGTGTGTGTAATGAGAAAGAAAACTTCTGGTTGCCGCTCCTTCTCCCTTGGCAACATTCTAAATATTGTCACAGTTCTTACATGAAAAACACTGACAACATATCTGAAACAACGTGGTGATTATCTGTGCCATGAGTGAAATCCTGCGCTTAATCACTATGCGTGATGTATACACACTTTGTGTATCGCTTCAGCACTATGGAAATGAGCATTTCTTGAAACAAATCCTCTATCACCACAAAGCACAAGGTAGGGAAAAATTCATCCAGCGTCCAGTGCTACGAAGCAGAGACGAGATCCGTCAGAGAAATCACAGACGTGACAGCACTTGGCACTGACAGACGCTCGCAAAAAAGAAAAGTATGAGGGAGCTGACATAATGCGGAGGCACAATTATCTCTAATTAGTGGGTACTAAATGACACACTAGGGCTGTCTGAACTGCCATGTCGGACGCTGTACCATTATTAGGCTCACGAGCAGAATCGCCATTCATGCAGTCAACTCTGCATTGTGCGATCCACATGGCACAGCGCAGTAGTTACTGGATGATAATACAGCAGGAGCAGACCGAGCAGAAATTTACAGTCCATAGCAATTAGATTATTAATCGATATTTAAAATGGTGTTTTAGCCTCTAATATACCAAAAAAATAATGTCTAATATGCATATTTCTTTGGTGGTACAAGTGGAGAGTGAACACTGTGGGCAGGTGAATAGTATATCACACTCAATTAAATCCCTACAGATCCACCTATAATTTCCAATCACTCCAACACCATAGGAAAAGATTGGGAGAGGGAAGTGAATCACCTTGAGAAATATCACAAAAGACACAAAAGAAAGCCACATTATGCTCGAAATCGCACAAGCACAAAAGCAGAAGAATATGCGGTCTCTGCTCCATGTTCGGTCCTGTCGAAAGGTAGACAGCAGACCATGGTCACTAAAGGTGAAGCACGTTAACCCCCACCTGAGTGGGTCAGAGTCTCTTCTTATCTAATCAGCCACAGGTCTCTGATCCGTAAGAACAACAAAAAAAAACTACACTGACACACACACAGAGGGGCCAAGGGACATAGACACTATGTACAACACCGCAGACTGGAATGCAATGTCAAGGTCTTTTTTCAAAGTGATTCCTCACAATCAAGCGGAATGTGTCCTTGTTTTGTTGCGTTCTTGTGACCACGCGCACCCTCGATAAAAACCTTATCGCAACTGCCAGCATCTATCCAATCCGTGAAATTAGAAAACATCATAAAGATTTTACATTTGTAACCCACGCCAGGGACGCTGCGTTAATATACAGCCTACGCAGCAGGTAAGTACGTGAGGAGATATTCAAGTTTTCCTCCTGACAAATAACGCATCCATACTGTTTATTTCAGTCAGTTAAGCACTCTGTATGTTCAGGAGAGCAATTCAACATTGTCCATTCTCTCAGTTAATGTACCATATACCTAACAGGTGTGGGCGTACATCCTGAAGAACAAAACCCAATGTGAAGAGCAACAAAACACTATGACATAAAAAGTTATGGATGTGTGGTTCTGCAGCAACTGAGTGGGTTGCAGAGACATTGTGGCATAATTGCCACCCTTATCAGTAAAATACAGTCCCATATTATTTGGAAGCTCTCTGGCCATTATTTCAGCTATGTGGGTGCTGCTGATGTGAAACTAAGCATGCTGGACAGGGTCTGAGGATTAAAATCAGAGAGAGAGGCAGAGGGAGGGAGAGAGAGAGAGAGATTTCACTCACTTTTTCTCTGAGATGTGAGCAGATGTTACGTTGGTGCTGACGGTCTCTGTGGAGCTCCAGCTCCTCCTGGTGGGCATGCTTTGCCTCCTGCAGGGTGACCAGGGCTCTGGCCAGCAGCTCCTCCTGGTCTCGCTGCCACTGCTGGGTCAGTGCTCGCAGCTGTGCCTGGGTGAAGCGCTGCCAGTCCCACACGCGTTCGTGCTGCGTCTGGTAGGAAGACGACGACAATAGAACACAGAGTTTGTTGAGTATGAATGTTGATGCCACCAAAATCTTTCACATTCATTCCTGGGCTCTCCACCCAAACTGTGCCTCCAACTGCACTCCTGTCCAAAAAACGAACAGAGAATAACCCCAGATCAGACAAAAACAACAATCCTCGTGATGAGGGTAGTAGAACACACAGGCGTTCCAAAGTTCAGGCATCGTGATGCCAAATCATGCTGCTGAGCATATCATCCTTTCGGGCCTGATTCACTGATTGCGAACTTAAATCAGGGATGGTGGCACATGGTGTAAGTCTAAGGCGAAAGAGAGAGGACCACACGGCAGCAGGGAAACAGCATCCATAAGATCTGGCTCTCGTTGGGAAAACGGGTCCATTCCGTGTATTGTGAATTGTCCTGAAGGAAAACAGGTCTTCCTGTGTGTGCGCTGTCTCTAGCTATTCATCATTGTGTCAGTCCACACAGAGGCACCGTCTCCTGGCTGCTTCATGGGAACAGAGGGGGTGATACTCATCTACAGGCTAATGGCAGCTAACTGTCGGTGGGAAGGCATCAGACAGCTGAATGGTTTTATTGAAAATGAGCGAGCCGACAGACCTGCCAACAAAACGTAGTGTCAGAGGCAGTCAGGTAGCTCCTGCTTATTAATTTGTGGCTTCCAAACTTCACCAACATCCCTCTTTCACTCCTGGTGTAGACCAATATTCATGTTTTTGTGTACTGTCTACGGGGTTTGTTGCGATGGGCATGACATTGTGTTCAGCGATGCTTTGTTGATATGGCCTTTATGACACAGTTCTCACCGTCGCCTCAACGTACTGTGAAATCAGGCGCCGCAGTGGTAAAGCGCTGCTTCATCCATTCCCCTGTGGGGCACATCCACCATAAGGAGTGAAAAGAGGTGAACATGAAAATAGCCCATGGAGAGAGCCACGGAAGATAAGCGCTATAAATTATTTCCACAGATGGTTCGATGCATTATGAAAACATTATGGAAAAATCTGTACGGCAAACCTCCTGCATCTTGTAATGACGGGCTCGTCCTCACACCATCAAGGAATCATAACTGAAAAGAAAGCGTCTAATCCAGCAGAGGGAGTTATCCGTTCTGATTAGCAGGGGTGCACATAAAGTTTTTATTCAGGTACTAAACTGAGAGGTACATTTATCCTCAGGGCACCATTAACTTCAGCACAATAATGGGTTCACACTTTGAATTCACTAGGCTCAAGTTACATAACAAACCATTGCCACTTAAGGAAACTTGAATCCACCTATGGTAGTACTATGGTTTAGATAAAGACCGTAGTCTAACCAGTCTAGTCTGACACTACTGCACACCAGTAACACTAGACTATGCCATTGTGATGCAAAAGTACGATTTATCTTGCATACTCACAAGTCTCATTAAACGTTCATGAGTTTCATTCACATAATAAATGAATGAATTTAACTGCCAGAATTTTGAAATGTTTTCAATGCTGCTTTCCAATGCTTTGGGCTTACCTTTGAAACACAATGACAAAAATGTTTATTAGTGGTGGCAAAATCAAATACTGTACACTGTGATGTACATGAACACTGGAGGACAGACAGATGGAGATGGATGGATTGGGTCGCGCAAAAGAGGAAAGAAAAGACGAGCTACCGGTAAAGAAGACGTCAAAAGAAGAAGAAGTACAGTGTAAGCTGTACCTGGGGCCTGTTAATAGCAGCGCTGCTGAACATAACACATCATCTGATGCATCGTAACAGACTTTACAAACTCTGCTACTACAAGTCACAAATTTATATCATCGAGGAAACATCTATTGAGTATTTCATCGGAATCCACGGCCTGAGAATCCAGTGCATGTCTCAGCAAAACCTTCACTTCCAAATGTAACAGTGGTCAAAAACACAACGTCAGCAAAACACATCATAGTGACAATTTTACAAAAATACTACTATTTACACCAATTGTCAATTATGTTGGTCTCATGCCCCACAACTGTTGCTTTTTAACTCCACAGAGCGAGATCAATCTTTCGAGCACGCACAACTGTGGGCAGAGACTATTAGCAACTGTGGAAAAAACAGATGGAGATTGATCACCGGGGCTCTACGCTGTTTCTCCACAAAAACCCATTAACTGTGGCAATATGTCATCCATTCTATCTTGCTATGAATCTGTACGGTTGTATATTGTGTACGAATTTTACAGGAAACTGACTAAACCGAAAATTACGGCATCATACTGAGATGATTGAGAGCTGATTGAATTGAGACGTCAGTGATATTGTATTTTTTTCATTCAATCTCAATTTGTAAGACGAGGACAAAATCAGTGACTCCTGAAAAGAAGTACTAATCTAACTAACTCTTTGTGATTATAATGCAGCACACATTCACGTGATTACAATACTCCCTTTCAGCACATACTGTAACTAACTGATGCTATCAGTGTCAGAGTTGCTGACATACAGTGGATTTGAAATCCCCTGAAAGAATCCCTCAAAAAAACAGAAATATCCAATATGCAAACACTCTTTTCGTAAATGGTCTCTAAACAATCTAATTTACAGCTCAGACTGATTTCCTGTGGCATCACAGCTATCTAAATTATGACAAATAGCTAAATTAGGTGCAGTTAGCGCTGAAACAAACCAGGGACTGTTGATGGGAATGTGAATCTAGATAAAGGCTGTTTTCACAGCACCCCTAAGGCTGATCATCCCTAAATTCACCACCCAGATAGAACTGCCATGGGGGCTCTGGGCAAGGGAGCAGAGAGGAGCAGGCGGTTGTCATGGCAATTGTAGGTGATGGCGTAAGCAAGTTGTCCACAGTGGGTGACATCGCACATCCTGCAGCTTGCTGAGCAGATAATTGTCCAGGCTTATCAATCTATCCGCTCGGTACAAGCAACTGAGCTACATTGACCGGGGAGACTGGGACTCACACGGCTTGGACAATACAAACGAAGAAGGGGGGGATTACACCTAAATGTCAATATATGTGAAGTGTGTGCGGTTGCCAACGTGGTATTAGTGAAATAACCCCAAGATATTTGGAGACTGACGTGTACACCATTTGCCTTAGTATATTATTGTAATTACTGACCAGCTCTAGTCTTGTTTTGTCAGGGAACAGCCTTTGCAGCATGTCAATGCAGAGGATTCTATGGTTGGGTGTCTCGTGGGTATACTGCATCATAATAGCCTGGAAGCGAAGATGGTCATCTGCAGACCAGCCGCAGAACCTGGAACAGAACCAACCCAGGCATAAGCAGAGAAAACCAAATTCATAAAAACACAATTGTTTTCTACCAAGATTTGTTTCCTCATAGTTTTTTTATCAGAAGCCTGTAGGAGTGTGATTTATAAAGTGTAAGAAAATAAACATCAGTGAATATTTCAGCGATAAATCACTGATGTGATGAATCTCTCGGGGGCTGAGCTGACTTGTTCTGCACAGAGACACGACTCTGCGGCAATGGTGTTGGCGTCACGCTGAGTTTGTCACCTTTCATCCTAAACGGTGCTGCTTTCGTTTGACTAAATGGGAGGCTGGACATGCACTGACATCTCCCTTTTCTACAGACGGATAAGGAATTGAAGGGACCGGGAGACCTAGAGAAATTGTTACATTGTTCTCTTGATGCATGGAAATGCTGACATTCAAAAACAGATCAGTCATTCAATAAACAAATCAATAAATGTGGTCTGGAGGCCTACCTGCCTATTTCTTTCAATTGCTGCTGGAGACAATCCACCCTGTTCTGGTACCTCTCTGACAGGGAGTGAAAAGCTTGGACCAGAGAGTCCTTAAGGTCTGGAAAAGGGCAATCTGAATTTAAAACCTCCTCTGGAATGCCCTCAATCTTTGCCAGATTCTCAAAAACATCGGTGAGATATTCCTGCACACAAAAATTGAGTCATCAGGGGGAAATCAAACCTCAGCATCACATTAGTGAAAAGTTGTGGCATGCACTGTTTTTGCAAGATGTGATTGAGACGGTTCACTGGGAGAGACAGATGTGAGGCTGCAGACTTTGCAATAAACGTCTGAGGAAACACAGCAACAAGACAGGGATAGGAAAACTATGGAGCTCATATCTATGTATGGCGATTTACTGATGGAGTTTGTAGCAGGAGTCACACAGGGTTAGAGGTTCTTTTAGCATCATGGGATGGGATAATTGCAGAAAGCATTTTACTTGCAGGTTCACTTGTCTTAGTCTTTTGTTGGAGCCTACTCCAAGATTCTCTTAAGTGAAATTCTTTTTGATATGTCTCACTCTGAGTTGTGGTGCCACCAATGTCTTAAAGCCTTGGTCTAAATTCTTAACTTTTATCTGCAGCACATTAACCTGTGGGAGCCCAAGACGTTATGACATGAAACAAAACCATGTTTGGTAACTACTTTGTGTATCACAGTTCTATGCAAATTATGATTTCTATCTCATATGATATTAGATGTGTAGCTAAGAATTATTGAACAGAAAATATTTCAAATCCTCTCTGTGACTCTTACCTCCAAATGAAGGCTTTCGATCTGTTCCTCAAGAGTGTCATACTCGGCACTGAGTTTGGCAATTACATTGTTCTGCTGGTTTTTCACTAACTCAACCTGGTGGTTCAGATGCATACAAGACAAAAATGTTTTTAGTCATATGCACATGGTTGCTAGTAGGGATGTCCGATATTGGCTTTTTTGCCAATATCCGATATGCCGATATTGTCCAACTCTCTATTTACCGATACCGATAACAGCCGATACCGATATGTGCGCCGGTAAACGCTTCAGGAGCGCATAGGCACTACTTCAGTGTAACGCAAGCATAATTGTATTTTTATCGGTTTTTATTTTATCGGTTTTAAAGCAAAAAAAATCCGATATCGATATTACATTTTTATGCTAATATCGGGCCGATAATATCGGTGGGCCGATATTATTTGATATCTCTAGTTGATGGGAGTTTTGTCGAAGCAGCCCTGAGGATTTGGGGAACAAATATTACATAAGCCATGCCTTGTCTGAATTATTATGTAATCACATAGCATTTGCATAATGCTGACGGAAAAGCTCTCTGTTTGAATTCATACACTTCAAAACCGAGCTGTGCAAGAACAGAAAAAAAAAGGACTGGAAATGCGATCTGTATGCGAAGTGCTGCCCGGAACGCTCTGCCTCAGCGACAATCAGCTGCTTGATCACAGAGATCATTCAACAATGGGTGGACTGTGTTTGATGATGTCTGTATTTAGAAACATTTATAGAGAGAATAAATCGTCATTAGTGACCGATCAGAGAATAACAGCCTGTTGGAAATGGACACAAACGTTCTAACGTTTTTACCTAATCCACAAAAATGGCTCTAATGACAAATGACAACATCAGTCGCATCTCCTGTAGATATTTAACAGAAGTATCTGGAGGTATCAGAGATACTGAAGTATTTTTGGGCAAGTACAAAAAAAAGATGAGCAACCTACCCTCCCAAAATGGACCTCATATCACTGATTTATAGCTGATGTATCTGTAGAAAATGTTACTATGTTTGATAAATCCTACGATTAAGTTTGTTAGAGTGATGTGCAGACCTATGTATACCCCAAATATGTATATTATCTGTTATTGCTTACATGTTCATCTGTCTACTCTCAAGCACCACTGATTTTAAGATTAAGACAGAGGGACATTGCAAATATTCCTTTTTTAGAAATGACACAGTCATACTGTGTGTTATTAAGCCTATAACTCCTGAGTGGATAGAGGCTTCTGTGACTTTTGTGGGGAGAGTAAAAGAGAGCAAAAACTACCGTAAAATTAGAAATTGTAGAAGTGGCAGAGAGCCTTGAGGAGTCAAGCCCAGAAATAAGAGTGGCAACTTGGGGACTGAGGATGTCTCACATAATAATGGTAAGAAATGTGTGAAGAGCGAATAAAACCCTCTTAGCAACCTGAGACCATCGTGGGAGCTGATGGCAGAGTGGTTTATTTGAATTCGCACTGCATGAGCAGTGCGCGGTGGAAGATGTCAGCACCTCAGGAACACGAGTGTGGTTTTTAAAAAGCTCTTAGGTATTGATGGCCTAACATCTATAACACTTAACTAGGGGCACAATTCAGAAATCACAATGCTGCATAATTGTGTCGAAAAATTAATCAGTGAATGGACACAATGTTTAATGAAGGTGGAATAGAAACACTATTTGTATTTGTAAGCATTGGCACACTTCTGACTCTAAGACACAGTTATTATTTTCAAATATGAATATGTCACAACAAATATATTCTTACTGACTGATGTGAAAGTTGGCCTGTGAATGTATTGTACTTGTTTTTAATTCGTTACTATCTAGTAGGTACAGAAATGAATAAAGCAATGTATCTCAGATATGCTAGTGATTTATTCCAGTCAGTTTAAACATTCCCACCCCATCAGCGCTGCTATTTCTATTGTATCATTATTCATAAGGATATTTATAATGTTTATACCGATTTATAATGTATATATTGTTTGTTTCCATTTTTCTGTATTTAGAAACTCTCTTTCTTCTTCTTCTCTCTCTACTTGAACTACTTTCACTGGAATGCAGCACCTTAGTTTCATTACACAATCAATTGTTGTAATGACAATAAAAGATTCCTGATTCCTGACGAACTGACTTAAGTCATGAATATATTTTACCATGCGGGCATCTTGGAACCTGAGGTAGATTCAAATGCTGGTTAAGAAATATTAACATGCCATCTCATCTTTAAAAATCACATAGATCCTAAAATCAACAGACATTTATTAATCTTTGCTGAAAGGTAGCAGTTTTGACCTTGGCATGGCATTCTAACCAGACAATAAACCCAGTCAGTCACCTCCTTGTCTAAAACACCTTGTCCGTTCACCAGTCACAGAGGAGCCCCACCGCAGTTTCATTATCACATAGGTACCTGTAGTAGTACTTGTTCCAAGTTTGATGAATGGGCTGCACATCGTTGACGTTCTTCGCTCAATCTAATGCGCAAGTCATCCCTGAGTCGATGAACAGGCTCCACCGTGGCAATCCTGAATGACTCCCGCTCCTCTTTAAGGAAGAGCTCTGCAGCGCAAACATATACATACAGTACATCACGCTCAAGTTCAATCAAGGACAGAGGTATTATATTATAATGCAGTCTATATATGCTAAGTACATGGAACTTATAATCATATACATAGCAGCAACAAAAGTTTTTATTCAGTTAGTGCTATATATAGATCATGCCATCTTTTATTTGGTGCATGAGAGAGGGGTGCTGAATTCTTAACCATGCTGCAGTCTTGGCTAGGTATGTTATAGCATCCGCTTTCTGTTCTGACGTTATTGCATATTTAGCTGCGAAATTTTCAGCACACAGCAGCGTCACATCAGGAGTCAAACGGAGACACTGATGGAGGGCTTCAGTCAGTTTCAATTATGTATGCCAGTCACTGCATCACTCCAGTCACTCTGTGGTCATATAACTTCAAAATTGAAGCTCACCATAATCTTGAAGTGAAAAGATGGCGGTGTCTGCTGTGCCGTTTGGCCTTATCTGCTCTACAAAGTCACGGAGGTCATTTTCAGCTGTCTCCCTGTGGCGAGGAAAAAGGGCAGTACCTTAAATGATTGCGAGTGGATCACTGCATTGGTTACGATCATTGCAGGCCCATCAGTCTGTGCAGCACATATATGTACTTATATGTCTGTTAACATAATCTTGGAAAGTTTCATTTGAGTGATGATGGTTCTGGCGTCCAACTGGCACTGCACGCGCCAACAACATCCAATACTTGAGCAAAACAAAACAAAAAAACCCAGACATGCCTAAATGAGTAACATAAACATGTTGCAACTAAATTTGAAAACAGATAATGCTCAAATTTCATGGCAAATGATGGAAACGATCATGATTGCATCCTCTCTACAGCAAAAGAGGAGGAGCAGTTGATCAAAAAATAATGCAGTGACATTTCCTGTACAAACAATACAGAGCAGGCATTTATGAATAAGGGAACATTCTTTGGAGCTCTGCAAAAACTTTAAATGCTGTTTGGATCACAAATGCCATGAAGTAGACTCAGCATCCGTTCCCCATTCGTAAAACTCATATTAACCTGCAGAGGGCAGTGGCTCCTCCCACACATTGGTGCCCCCAAACACGTACACACATAAACAAACCTCTAAACAATGCCAAGTGCGGAATCTTTCCTGAACTTAGGCCTTCTAAACAAGAAGTTGCCTCAGGAGTCAGGGGTCAGGAGTTTTATGGATGAACTTTATGTCCTTTCTCACTTAAGATGCCACCTTACTCACTTGTCTCTTGCCTACTTAACGACTGGAGGAAATCTGTGTGTGACTCAGGAGCAATCATGAAGGCATACTAGTTTGTATCCTGTTGGAGTTGCTATTGAATACTAAGGCAGTTGATTGGCTTTTATCCATTTGTAAATAGTTTTTGAGGCGGTGGCACATTTGATGACTAAGCTCATTACTGAAGCTGGTACTTGTGTACACCATTAACCTTGACTGGCTCAGACACCGTCATTACGCAGCCAACACACTGCGCCCCAGAGTTAGCACTGCCCTTCTCACTTCAGAGGGCATGACACAGCTGGGGAACCAGTCCTACTCCTCTGCATCAGCACAGAGAGGGAAAAACGATACGTTTCCTTCATTCATTTCACCCCTTTTTTCTCTGTACACCTCAAACACAGCAACATTTTCCCCTTTACCTGAGTATTAACCCTGACCCAGTGTCACAACTGAGTGATGCTGGATTTGGTAATGATGATGATGTTGCAGCTTTTGCTGCAACATCATCTCCTTTACACATTCATGGGTTTTAACACAATTCATAATTCATAATTTCGTTGTGCCATGATTCTTTTTGTTGTGCTGCACAATGACAATAAAAGAATTCCATTCCAATATGCTTACATCCCCTATTTTTACCACCTGCTTTGTGATAGGTCTCCACAGTTTTGGCTGAATGGGGGACAAGTGGAGCAGAATGCATGCGCTGTTTGAACAGATTCGGGAAACTGCAGAAGATAATGACAAGAAGTAATGGGAGGCACTTACTCACTCCTCTGGAGCCGGGGGTATTCTCTGGTCCACACCTGCTTGTGCTGCCGTAGTGTGGCGCTCTCCTTGGTTGCCTTGGCAACACAAATTGACTGTTTAACCTGCATGATAACATTTGGTGCATGGGGTTAAAGCCTTTCCCAGTGACCAATATGTACAGCGAAGGAAGTCCCAGTGTTTGACATGATTGTTGTTCATCAGGCAACAAATCAAAAACATTCAGATTAAATTGAGAAGCAGCGCTCCAATTTAAGCACCCTTAAATGTGCATCAAAGTGATAATACCCAAATCTCAGTGTACGTGATGGTGCACATACATTCGGTGTTTATCTTATATGATATGGGTCCATGAGCTATTTGTCCTCTTGATGGGATAAAGCTCTCCTGCTGTTTTTCAGATATCTGGCGGATATGTTTATTCAAGCATGAAATTCTGTCATTTTATGTCTTTTGGGGGATTTTATCTCTGAGAGACTCATTATCCGCTGACGCATAGGAAAAATTAACAGCACCACAAAACATGTAAGCTAAATCGCACCTGCAAACAAAAGCAATTACGTACAACGTGCAAGACATGGATCTGACATATAATGAAGCTTGCGGATATGCGAGTCTTAATCTGCTGTGATTTGTTTGTCTCTCATAACGACATGCAGGCCGTGCTTCACAGCCTCTACGAGTAGCTCTCCATTGAGTTCCCTCCGTGTTATCACACACGCCACTAGCGCAGATAACTATGCAAAGGAAAAAAATCACATTGTGAGTAGCACCTGATGAGAATAACCAATGACACACAGGTGTTTCATTGTTAGATTTCGAGACTAAGGGCTATTTTTTGTGTTGGAAATATTAACCACACAACAATATTCACATTTACAGTATTTGAATGTGGGAGTGCTGGGTCTGTGAGAGACGTTTCTTGCACATTTCTTGGACTTGTCCATCAACAAGGGCTGTTCAAGCTAAGTATATTCTATATTTTCTTTTCATCTCCACAACATCCAGCTATAGGTATCCACCACCATTATTATCAGGAAGCCAATTTCTGGTATGTGTTACGTGTAAGATGAAAGGTTGCCACCTTGCTCAAAGCAAATCAGACTGTGTGCTTGACCAACATATTGTCATTTATTTACCCTATATCACACATCATACCTGGCAGACGAGGAGAAAGGCTGCCCTTTCAGCAAGACGGCCGAAAGTGAAATCCCTCTCCTTATCTACTGCATGCAGAGCGCACGGCAGCAGCAAGCCACAGGCAATTGTAATGAGATACTAAAAGCTTTTACACACAGTCGTACAGTTTACCAATTAAAACGCTGCAGGGATCACGGTGCAATCTGCTTCGCTGAGAGATAGCATGCCACAAACTTCAAACAGTTTCATAGTAAATCTTCAGGAGGACAAATGAATATTCATGAGCGAGTCTATTGAGTTGTGTGCCCAATGAATTCACTGTGCAGATTAACCCTTAAGTTAATTCTCATCATGCAGGACATGATAAATAAAAATAAGGCACCAAGAGATGTATGACTTTATCATCTCGTGTTGTTATCGTGTGTCACTATCAGTGCATGCACTTCCAAAAGATAACAAAGGGTACAAGAGAGGTGTGTTAGATTCTTTGCATGAACTGCTTTGCTTTTGAGTGAAATATCCTCTCTGATGGAACACTTAACTTAACAAAGGGGTATAACTGATAATGCCTTAACTTACCTTTTGTTGTCTGATTTCTGATTCCTTCCGTTTTGCTTCAACCATTGCTTGCAATCGCTCATATTCGGCTGGTTTGTACTTTGACGTGCCAAGGCCATTTTTCATTCGTAACGTCAGTTTTTCTATTTAAAATGAAAGCAATGATACCTCTCAATTAGAGAAAGTGACATGGAGAAATGTTTTGATACTTCAAGCACACTTAATCAAAGAATAAAGGTAGAGACAGTCAAACACATGTTTAACCACAGCAAACTGCAAAGGGTCATTTGGGACATGATGGCTAATCTAGTCAGCAGGGAGAACTAAATTAGGTAACTCAGCTGTGGGGCTCCAGCAGACAGATGACTAAACACACACAATGCGGCCTGAAAAACATTTGGACATGTGCAGCTCTGGGATTCCACAGCTTTGCACACAAACCTATCTCCAAAGCTATTGAAAAGGTCAAAAGATCACAAAATGAAGAGCGTGGCAGTGGTTCAATATATCAATATACCTGGCTTACCTGCATCTTCTGCTCTGTAGTTTGTGATGAAGGCACGGAGATCCCTACCACTCATATCTGCACAGTAGCTTAGGTGTTCTACAGTAGTTACCGTCAGAGAATGTGCAAAGTTTTCCAGAAAGCCATGACCTCCAGCAATTGTCCCAAATGTCAAATGAGTAAAATCTTATAACAAAATGCAAAGTGGAAAGTCAATATTAGTCGTTTGAGTTAAAACAACAACGGTTCACCGGACAAAGTTATCACATTATATTAGATACTGGTAAGAAATTACTTAATATTCTTTGTCCTGCTCACAGTATGTATAACATAGCAAAATGAAATCTGTTGAAGAAATTTGCATGTTCTCATTCACGTTACCACATAAAGGCTTATTTTGGACCACACTGTGTGTCATCCTTATGACAAAGACAGGACTTCTCTCAACTATCCAAGATTTCATAGTTACACTAGTTCATGTATGACCAAACAAAATGGTCAGTTCATCATTAATTCGTGAAACATTGTGAATGCAAACCACAATTTCAAATGCAACAATACAAAGTTTGAATTGTACCTCATATCATTTACCCTTTGATGAGTTTTGTCCAATTAATATGTGGATGTCACAATAATTTGCATTTCATGCAATACGCTATCCCGTATTGTGTCTCTCTACCAAATCTCAAAATCTCCAGCAAATGCAAAAGTTATTGGTGTATTACAATGGTTGCTGTATTTCTTTGTCTCTAGTTGGGGACTTGTCAAGATATATTCAAATGAGCAGAGATGCACAGAATGAAACAAGTTTTCCCTGCAGGGTATTAGGACAGCTGGTCTCTGATACATTTTGAAATGCACTTGCTTGGGGGTGGTGAGTGCCTGGCCATAGGACATCATGTTGACGATGACCATCAAAAATTAACATCCTATACATACGAACAACTTTTAGCAGAATAAATATCATAGAGGGTCAAATTAATGATTTAAATCTAAATATAATTCTTCTGTCATTGGTTTAAAATGCAATGGTCTAATACGCAATCACCCTTGTGTCAATGACCAGAACATAACTGGTCGATGGCTGGATTATTAACAGTACTTATATTTTACTGGCTTTGTAAGTAAATGACTCACAGCTATACGTATAGGCAATTAGTGATAATGCTTACCATAGGAATAGCCTTAAAATACACATAATGGTTCCATTTGCTCTTTTTCTGAATTGGATTTAGAATCCTGGACTCTCAATGCCTGAGCACAGGTGGGAAAGCAAAAAAGCACACTGTGGCCTGGAGAGTTAAAACTCTTTAACTGCTGCTGCCATGTATGAATAAAAAAAGAATTGAAATATCGGTCCACATTGTGAATTGTAATTGAATACTTTATTTGTGTAATCAAATATCAACTCCTCCATTAAGACTTTTCAACTTCTAGATTTTCTTAAATTCCAACTTGTCATGTGCAATGATGCACCACTAATGGTACGCACACAACAGTTTGAGAAGTGGTGATTGAGCGTGATCTAAATTGGGTTTTTACAAAACCCACAACGTTCTACAGCATTCGTCCCATGTGACAATTAAAAGATCAAACTGTGCCATGCGCTTATTCTCCAAGTAAAACGAACATTTTACCCACTGCAGCTTACCTTCAGGCCGTCCCTGTTTCAGTGTGTGGCTTGAGAAAATTTGTAACCAAGGAAACAACTCCCTCTCTCTGCCATTGGCCGACAGCAGTACGAATCGATACGGGAACGCCCCCTACCTGCACCTAAACCAATCAGGAGTGTGCAATGGTTTTCCCCAGCTCCGCTGACGTCATGCACGCTGGCACAGCCACAGACTTGCTGGAAGGAGCAGGAGCAGCGGTGGCCCGTCTCCTTCTCGGCTATGGGGCCGAAGAACGCTCTCTGTCCTCAAGCATGGGACTAAACTAATTGGGACTTAAACACATGAAGTTCTATCCTCCAATCCAGCCTCCGCAACTTCTCGCCTGCTAAGGTACGGAACCTCGTCTTTCCCCTTGTTCACAAACTGCTTCTTAACTCGGGGTAATGTCGGAGAAACGGGAGCATCCGAGCTCAAGACTGCGAATACAACTGGATCAAGCAGAGTGAGGACATTTTCGCACAAATAAAGTGTTGAGAATTTTTTCTGTTGCTGTGCATGTTTCCAATGGCTCCTAACCTCGTCCTGCGTTCGGGAGAAGGTCTATTAGTGCGTTAATCTTTTTCTTGTGACCGACTCATCGCCAGCAACGCACACCTTTGAGGGACCTTCACGCCGCGTTCGCACAGCTGCGCGTAGCCGTTCCGGTGAAAAGTTCCCGGTCCCAATAAAGTTGTTTTCTGTAGTTTGTTTTGAAGCACACCAGAGAGGGTCGCTTTTACGTTGTATACCTTTGTACACGGGGTTAGGTTTGAAGGAAAGGGCAGGTGAGCTTTGAGTGTGGGAATCTCTGGAATGCAGGGTCGGTGAGGGGCGGAGATTCGCAAACTGTGCTCTCAGTGGATAAACGTACCTTAATGTAGGATTACTCAGGGGATTAAAGCCTCGCTATAATTCGAAATGGCGTTGTTTTGTGATTTAAGAATGAAGTGTTTTAACAGTGGGAAGACGTGTGGGGAGTCGTGTTTGATTCACTTCGGCTGTGTGAGAAAAGCTGGCCGTATTTGGGACGATGAAGACAAACGACACCCCCGAGGCTATTGATCGAGTCCCAGATCGGATCCACCCGTGTTGCTAAACGAGAAAGCTAAATAACACGTCGGGATCTATCGCCAATTTTTCTTGAATTATTATCATTGCTTGCCATTTTCGTTGACCTGACCCACTTAAGTTGACCATGTTGTACAGACTGCAACTCCTAGACTGACATAGAGTAGATGTCACAGTGGTTCTCAAACAGCGTGAGCAGGACTTAACCTGGCACCACCTGGTTTCTTACTAAACGACTCCAGGACTTGCTGTTGACATTAAAATGGTATGCCATGTTGTGTTATTGTGTTTTGTTGATGCATTTACTGTATACTGTTAAATGTTTGTCACACTATGATTGATGCCAGAGCACCAGACCCCAGAAATTGTCAACAGAAAAGACAAGATGCATATGATGACAGAAGGTCATATAAATGATTTGCAAACAAAATCAGTTCCCTGTCCAAGTAACTTTTTCTTATCAGCCCTGCAATTCATTGAAAATGGGAATGTCAGGATGTTGGACTTACTCTGGGTCATTTCTTGATGAAGTGACTCATTTGTTAGGTTGAATTTAAGCTAAGCGATGTCACAAGGTTGCAAAGTGTAAAAACATCTCATACTCTATGTTTCAAATTCAGGATGAAAAAGAAGGCACGTTGCCGTCACCTTGTCCTACTTATCTCTAAAATGCAGCATGGTCTGTCCGTGTCAGGTGCTGTTTTACCTCACATCCACCTTAGACCACTTATTCGCATCCATAAATTCTGCACATTGTCACATTGCAATCATTTCTCCCTAAATTGCACTGTAAGAGGAATTTGAAATGGAGGAAATGCAGAGTGAGGGCGATGCTGGTCACCCCATCGTGATTTATGTTCACACAAACTCATTTTAAAAGTTGTGGGTCAGAGGATCAGATGTGGCCTCTACCTGTAAGTCATTATGCCTACATGCAGTCATCACAGTCTGCTCTGTGATTTATGGCAAATGCTGTAAAGCTCGTGTCCATGCATGAAGACCATCGGCGTGTGTTGCTAAACAGGACGTATTATATAATTGCAGATTGAGGCAACATCCCATCAACGGAATGTAAGAGCCATTATGCTCCAGTCACGAGATTTTTCTGTGTGCCAAGTTATCAAATTATGACAGAGTTTTCAGATTGCATCTCAGTGTTAAGATGTGATAGTGCTGCAAGCGAATCATTCTGTATCTTTACATCGCCTGTTCATGCACTTTGTGAACAAAATGTAACCTAATCTGGTTACTAATAATTAAGATCAGAACACACTGACACACACACGCGCGCACAATGGGTCACCCTCAATGTGATTTACATTACCAGACAGAATGTGCACTCCCACACAGAAGCCAGCTATTGTGACAGTCCACTTTGCAGTCTGAAAAAAGATGCTGGTGTGACAGTATGGACTCTTTTTTTTTTTTTTTTTTTTTTTTTTTTAACATTATTCTATGCTTTTAGTCTCACAATGTCACAGTGTTAATGCTCCGATAAAAACCAGCCAGCATCACTCATAAGCCGTTGAAGCGAGTTGTCGGTATCAAGAAAGACAGTGAATGCTTCCAAAATCCCATTTGCATGTTTCACCCTGAATATCTGAACACTTTGGCACCTATAGGAATAACCCTGTGCCTTTTGTGTTTCTGTCCCCACAGCAGAGTTTTAGCCGTCGCCACTTTACACGTCAGATTGCGTTTTTTTCTTTTGAGTGATCAAAAGTGTTCTCGCCACTTTCTAGACAGAATTCATATATTTCCTCATAACTAGCACGACTCAAATGAAAGTGTCTGTTTGCCTGGCACTCATTCATGCATGTATGTCTTGAGCTGAGTGCTCAAATATCTCCTCCCCTCCCAGTCAGTTGGGAGAAGGTCAGCATCCCTGGTGCACATTTCATTCAGCTAAGTACTCTCAACTGTAGAGCTTTTGCAGAGAGGCCGTGAAGTGTTTGTGTTGTATTTACTCTGTTACAGGGCCTATTTTGTGCATATTTTTTGAGATGCTGGCATGTGGTCACTTTTTTGACCGTGAAATCAAAGAAAAGTTTCTCTTTTAGCTGTTATGTTAATGTCAGTTAATGTCAGCTGGTGATTTGCTGTCCATAATTCACACAATGGAATTGTTTCTCTTGTGTATTGCCGTTTGCTAAATGATAGAGGCTCTCCCATGTGTTTGTAATTTCTTGTCTAAGAACGACGCTCCACCACTGTGGTGCGGTTCCATTCCAGGCTATTGAAATCTCTCGAAGACGTCAACCAATGGGAGGCTTTCATTCAAGCTCGGCTCGGATACTTGGCCCCGTGCAGCCACTTTCCATCCCACATACAGTATACATGATGTGGTCTTAATGGAGGTGATATATCTCTCCTAAATAAACCACAAGCACAATGTTCCAGTGATCCTTGGACTGTGAACCGAAATGTTTTTGTGTGTTTTGGTGAGATGTACATGACTTGACAGTCAGACTAAGTAATGATTAGATTTTCCTAATTTTGTTAGAGACACTGTAATATTTATTTAGACAATATTTCCATGGGGTGATAGCAGCTCAGTTTGTAAAGACTTGGCTTTGGAACTGTAGTGTGACAGGTTCAAGTCCCTTGTGGACCAAGAGAATGATGTGGTCGTCTTGATCAGGGCACCTAAACTAGACTGCACAGGGGTGCAACTGAGTGCGCACAGCATAAGTGCTCTATAATCTCTCCCCTCAAAATAACATGCAAATTGTTATTTTCCCCATGGGAGATCAATAAAGGGGATCTCTCGTTCGTTAATCCTTTAATTGTAGTTGCTGTAAAAGTTCTGTTCCAAGAAATACAGCCATGTGAAATTTCATCGAAGTGAAATGATGTCAATTTCCCTTCAGCGTGTTTTATAGTGCAGTTGGTGTATTTTATGACATTAATAATGTAAATGTGAATATTGGGAGTGCCCCTGTTGTTTCTGTATTATACTCAATTAACAGAGAAATTCGTGAAAGAGCTTTGGATTTCAAACATTGCCTGGTTCCTGGATAGCTGTTGATAATAAAACAACTAGGGATGTCCAATATTGGCTTTTTTGCCGATATCCAATATGCCGATATTGTCCAACTCTCAAATTACCGATACCGATAACAGCCGATACCGATATGTGCGCCGGTAAACGCTTCAGGAGCGCGTAGGCACTATTTCAGTGTAACGCAAGTATTATTGTATTTTTATCGGTTTTTACTAGAGATGTCCGATAATATCGGCCCACCGATATTATCGACCCGATATTAGCATAAAAATGTAATATCGGTATCAGATTTTTTTGCTTTAAAACCGATAATATTAAAACCAATAAAAATAAAATAATGCGTGCATTACACCGAAATAGTGCCTATGCGCTCCTGAGGCGTTTACCGGCGCACATATCGGTATCGGTTGATATCGGTATCGGTAATCATATCGGATATCGGCAAAAAAAGCCAATATCGGACATCCCTAGTTTTTATTTTATCGGTTTTAAAGCATAAAAATCCGATACAGATATTACATTTTTATGCTAATATCGGGCTGATGATATCGGTGGGCCGATATTATCGGACATCTCTAAAAACAACACAAAGCATGTCAGCCCTTTTAGAGATTAGATACACAATAGATTTTTTGTCTAGTGGAAAAAGCTCTCAACAGGCCTGATGTGCTGAGTCTGAAAGATGTCCCCTTCCACCGTCCACCGTGTGGACTTAAACGCTCGGCAACTCCACATATAATCAAACAACCATAGTTTTACAGAAACCTCATTACTAATTCAAGATTTTAGTATACGGCTGCAGATTTGCCTCTACGAGAGTACGTAATATCGTGCTGAATATTTCAAAGGGCCCCCTGCATTATCAGCCCTGGCATACGCTTTGTCCCGGCTGCTGTTGAGATGATGGAATGGTGCAGGAGAATGTCCCGGGCATATAAAATGAGTCCTCCCTTAAATACTATGATGGCCTCCACTGCCTGGACATTAAGTGACCTGTGGTGACATTTTATGAATACACAATAGTGACTCAATGTTAAGCCGTTGTAAATATCACACCTGACTTTCCAAATCACCTCTCCTTGTACCATTATAAGATATGTATTTACACAGGTCAGCAACAAGGATTTGCTTTCTAAATGCTTATGTTGTTTAAACTTGCATACCTAGCGTATGGGATCGGGTGTCAAACCATGGTGGCATGTACATGCTTAGCTGCTGGATTTAGTCAAAAGGTGAAGGCATCTCCCCAATGTCAAGCTATTTTTTAGTGACTACGCAGGCTATACTTGTTTCCAGAGTGTGACAGAAAACTGGAACAATGTTGCTGGGCTTCTCTGCATCACCTGGTTTGAAAGTCCTCCATAAAGCAGAGGATTCACTTCTTAAATGTCAAGGCATTTGAAAGGCCACTGCAGAGTAAAAGTAATACCATAAAAGAATGTTGTAGACACTGAAAATGAACAAATACAGTTCATGGACGTGGCATTTAAATGGCATTTTATAGATGACATGAATGGCATTACCCGTAGAGTTAAGCAAAAATGTTCTGTGTGTAATATCAAACTTCTGCCTATTCTCTCTCTGTATTTTCTTGTGGTATCATCAAGCCACATACCTGGCTTGGGATGGTAGCTCTCACAATGATCCATGCATCCCATTGCATTGCGTATTACCTTTTCTTATGTCACCTAGTATGAATCAGCAAAACTATGAGGAAATATTTAATTGCATGTTTAAGCATGAATGTTAGGTTTGAGCAATTGCTATCCTAAGGTCTCTACGTTTCTGTTTATCTGTGAAGAAGCCTATTTGCACGATTCTGAGGTACAATTGATAATTCACACTTCAAGATGTTGATAGGTTAATACTTAATCAGTTATTCTGTTCTCACTGATGAAAATGGGCATCTTCTTTGAATTGTTGGCTGGAAAAATCGAAAGGATCCGCCCTCCTTAGCCTATGGTCTGTTTTTGGACAAGCATAGCCCTACATTCAAGCAGAGGTTTTTAGCTCTACTTGAACCTTAACCCAAGAGTGCTACCAACGTGTACCTTAACATTTTGAATCCTAATCCAATCAGTGCCGACCAATTTACTCTGACCTCAAGTCCAATATATTCAAATTGATTAATGCTTGATTCATTTTGAGTGCTTATCATTCATATTGTTAATTATGAAACACTGGCTACTTAATTATCCCTGGTTTCTGTATATCTTGGCAGTTATTATTCTGTTGTCCTTGTCAGCCCTCAAATATGTTCACAGAAATTTCATATTGTCTGACGACAGCTTGCCATGTCCTCACCATAAACTCCTCTATTGACCATATTACTCCTATTCCTCATCAGCTCCTACGAAAAATGTGTAGTTACACGCCACGATCATGGCCGCCATCTAGATTTACAACTACAGAGAATATGAAATGAATAATCACTGCATCTGCAAGTACTGTCTCTCATTTCCCTACATTGTGTATGGAACAAGATGATCTTAACTCATTTCATTCATTTCCCAAAACTGGCACAGTAACTGTTAATGTCCATTTCCTTTTTATTTTTATCATTACTGTTATTAGTCATAGTCTTAGTAGTACCGTGCTAGTATTACGATTACAGTCATGAGTCCCCAAAGTGAAGTTAACTTATTAGCAGAGATGGTGTGATTGATTCATGCAATCATTGTCTTCTTAAACTGTATGCACTAGCCATGTTAACAGCCCTTATCTACCATTTGATCATGAATCTCAATCCACACGGAACCAGCTTTTGTTTACGTGCTGAAAACACATGCTAATCATCTGTGTTAGGTATCTAATAAAAAATGTGGGAACGGCAGTTGTCGTCACAGCACAAAAGGGACAATATCGCTAAACCTTCAACCGCTGCCACTGTGGGGCGTGGCTGCAGATTGCTCAAACTGGCATATTTGCTTGATTCAGATGGTGGAGTTATTCACAGTGATAAGGGAGAAGGGAGGGCAGTTAAAACACAGCGCACCATGTTTCATGAGTATGCATAGCAGTTCAAGTGATAAACACAAGTTGAATTTCAATGGTACGGAAAACTTCGCTAACTGTTGTCATTAGCTGTGCTCCAGGCTTTTCTCAGTTGACTATTTACCAACAAAATGAAATGAGAATATGTTTTAGTTTGTATTTTCTAGAGACGTCTAGAGACGTATTAGCATAAAAATTTAATATCGGTATCGGATTGTTTTGCTTTAAAACCGATAAAAATAAGATAATGCTTACGTTACACCTTGCGTTACCTGAAGCGTTTACCGGCGCACATATCGGTATCGGCTGTTATCGGTATCTGTAAATTGAGAGTTGGACAATATCGGCATATCGGATATCGGCAAAAAAGCCAATATCCGACATCCCTAATTCAGATGTAAAAACGTGATCTCCTCTGCACA
>OMPJ01016015.1:28136-48957 GCA_900312935.1 Carapus acus | reverse complement strand
AGCTGTGCTCCAGGCTTTTCTCAGTTGACTATTTACCAACAAAATGAAATGAGAATATGTTTTAGTTTGTATTTTCTAGAGACGTCTAGAGACGTATTAGCATAAAAATTTAATATCGGTATCGGATTGTTTTGCTTTAAAACCGATGAAATAAAAACCGATAAAAATAAGATAATGCTTACGTTACACCTTGCGTTACCTGAAGCGTTTACCGGCGCACATATCGGTATCTACTGTCATCGGTATCTGTAAATTGAGAGTTGGACAATATTGGCATATCGGATATCGGCAAAAAAGCCAATATCGGACATCCCTAGTATCGGCTGTTATCGGTATTGGTAAATTGAGAGTCGGACAATATCGGCATATTGGATATCGGCAAAAAAGCCAGTATCGGACATCCCTAGTATTTTCAAGTTCACATTTTACAGGTAGACATTTTGGTTTCTCAATAACATTGCTCCATGTACTGTTTATATACTGTACACACACACACACACACACACTTGGCCATGTCCGGCATCGCACAGGAAGTGACACCCATAATCACAGAGTATCGCACCTAAGAAGAAGCTTGATAAGGCTTGACCCAGTGTGCGCTGGAGACTTTGTGAGATCAGATGTTCAGTATTTTAGCAACTCGAATGAAAGAAAAAAAAAGGTTTTTAAATTGTTATTGTGGTCTGTGTCTTGACTGAAAATTATCTTTGGGCATGACCCATGATTAATCTACAGCTGCACACAGTCAAACACGCAGGTATGTGTGCAGATGACAGAATGGAGACTTTAATTATCTTCACGTCTGACACAGTGAGCGCCTCACAAACTGTGCATGAACGTCCAATTTTCGTGGATAGATGATAACAGATGTTCATACCTTACCTTTCATTTTATGAATATGCAGTGTATTATGCGTGTGCCATTCATTGCTGTTTGATGGATGGGCTCTTTGGGTACAGTTCATCAGGTGCTGTAATGAGTCATTACCTGATGTGAATGATCTTTAATATTCAATGCGCAGACACATTGAATTCTGAAAACCAGGAACATTTGTCATTCCATTTTGTCTAATCATGTCCCCCTGTTTTGATTATCTCTGCATTTTTTATTATTTGTAACTTTTTATGCAGGAATCCTGCCATGTTGGTCATTTTGATATAACTGGATTATCATCAAAAAAGGCAATGCTTGCAAACACAAAAGTCAAACTCAGAATATACTACACCACGAAGTAGGAGCACTGATGATTAGAAAAATGCATTAATTCATTCACAGTTCCCACTGCAAGAGGCAAATCCTTCAACTAATTATGTGTGATTTAACTCCCATATTTTTGGCACTATAAGGCAAACTTAAAATCTTTTAATTATCTCAAAAAACGGCAGTGTGCCTTATCATCCGGTGTCCCTGATGATGAATTTTTGTCGTGCTTCCTGACCTCAAGTCGATTTAATGTGGTACCTTCACCACTTGAATGCCAGTATACAGTATATGACGCTTCAACACAATACCTGGACCAAGGTATCTGTCCTAGCTGTGGTCCAAGCTCTCACAAAAACTGGAGTCATCACTCAACAGCCAAGTAACAGTAACGACACTGGCTCAGATAATGAGGAGAGGGAACCCTGCATCCTCGATGCCGAAATCAGCTCACTGTTAAACTCAGACACTGAGTATGAGGAATTGGGAGTGTATTTTCCTTTATTTGTTACAACTGAACTGAACAACATTCGGAGTTATTGTGAATGAATTCAATAAAGTTTTACTTACCTGACTGTTGTGTTTTGCTTTATATATGTTTTATCATGTGACTTATAACCCGGTGCGCCTTATTTATGAAAATAGACCTGTTCATTGATGTTGTGCGTCACAACTAGAGATATTAGCATAAAAATGTAATATCGGTATCAGATTTTTTTTTGCTTTAAAACCGATAAAATGAAAACCGATAAGAATAAAATAATGCTTCCGTTACACCGAAATAGTGCCTATGCGCTCCTGAAGGGTTTACCGGCGCACATATCGGTATCGGTTGATATCGGTATCGGTAATCATATCGGATATCGGCAAAAAAAGCCAATACCGGACATCCCTAGTTTTTATTTTATCGGTTTTAAAGCATAAAAATCCGATACAGATGCGGTATCGGTGGATATCGGTATCGGTAAGTTGCGAGTTGGACAATATCGGCATATCGGATATTGGCAAAAAAGCCAATATCGGACATCCCTAGGTGCGCCTTATGGTACGGTATATATAATTTTATAATGTGGTATAAAAGGAAGCACTGTGCATGGAGTAAGTGTGTTTTAATTTAGTCTTATCATAGGTGGTTGTGATAACAACAAAAAATGTCTAACAATTACATCATTCATTCTCTGAATTGATTGCTCTGGTTCGTCTTTGTTATAAATGCACCGTGATTACATCCTTGACAGCTGAAGGATTTTCAGTGTCTTTCTCCAACTACCGTGACACATTCATGCATGCTCGTCTTGCACAAGGTCTGAGTTTCCCCAAGAGATTTGCATCCAATCGGAATAACTAATAGACTCTTCTGTCATAACATATTACTGTCATGACACGATGAATAACACTGTTGAGACTGCAGTCGAGCCTTTCCACCAGCCATTACTTTTCAGTAATGTTGTGAGGAAATGACACTGGAGGTGAATCATTGTCACAGGAAGTTATTCAAGGAAAGTTTTCCCTCTGTTTTTCTCTCCATAGTATCAATACTGTCTTTACACTGCAGAGGTCTGTCCACTGTCATTTTGTGTGTACAGAATGTGTTCATCTGTGTTTGTGGTGGGTGTGTTAGTTCGACCAGAGTCCAGTGTGACTACATTTCCTGTCTTTACTTAGAGCCAAGCCCTGCTCTGTGGACAAATGTGCTCAGATAGGAGAAGAGTTGTTGCAACATTTTCTCTGGTGAGGTTCAAGGTGTGAGGTAGGAATGAGCGTTAGATTGTCCGCATTCATTTCCACGTCCACATTTAGTCGCTGAAGGATTGGTTTATCTTTGGGTTCACCTTTAACATATGTATGATACTCCAACTCTGTGATCCTCAATCCATATACAACAGTGTATATGGTACCTAATTCTATGTGTGTATTTTGCTTTTGTTGATTTTCAACACAAAGATTTTGTAAATCAATGTGAAGTTAGGCTCCAAGCTTTCAAGCATTCCTTTGCTGTTGGGTGTGTCGAAATAAGCTCACAGTTTTCGGATGAGAAACAGAAATTCTAACGTCTCAGCCAATAGTACTTTTTGTCCTCTCAGGCAAATCTATCCTGCAGGACACAGTCAGAGAATTCAAAAGTAGTTGCACGTCCATAGAGTCTTCCAGTCGTAGGTATGATTGGTTTTATGAACTGATTTTAAGGA
Source organism: Carapus acus (assembly GCA_900312935.1). Classification (NCBI taxonomy): domain Eukaryota; kingdom Metazoa; phylum Chordata; class Actinopteri; order Ophidiiformes; family Carapidae; genus Carapus; species Carapus acus. The sequence continues at coordinate 45,568 of OMPJ01016015.1, read as the reverse complement.
TCAATGGTTCATTGTTGCTGCTACTATACTGTACTACTGTATACTGTACTACTAATATTGTACTATACTATTATATTGTTGCTACTTTTTATACTGTATATACTTTCAGTATACTCCGATTTTTCTTTTTTTCTCTTTTTTTCTCCTTTTTTTTATACCATTTTGCACCGGAACTCAGCACCTTAATTTCATCACACAATGTAAATTGCCAATGAAAAAATTCCCAATTCCTGATCCCTAAGTTAACAATACACAGAGATCTCTCTGTTGTGAGGCATGTGATTGTCTGTATTTGTTTAAACCACATTTGAGTGAGTGTAGAGCAAGTGTTTTTGCTGAGGCTCCAGTCAGCATTTGCCAACACGTGCTCAGAATGGTAGTACGTAGTAGTAGTAGGAGGAGTGAAAGCAAGTAGTAGAAGCAGCAGTAGTAGCAGTAGTTGTTGTGGTAGGACCTGAGGCTACAGCGTTTATTTCTCATACTCAGTTGAAAAGTGGGTTAGACATTGAGGTTCAAATCATATATATTTAAGTATTCTAGTTATATTTAAGTCTGTCTCTGTCTTTCTACATAGTAAAGGACTGATTGACCTTCTGATGTTGCTCCCATCAATTAAAAAGATTATTTCCAACTTTGATGGGTGGTTATTGAAATTATTTAATCCAACCATTCATTATTGAGAAAGTTCTAGTATCGTAAATGCAGTAAGGGATATGTGTTATTTTGCTGAGAAACAGGATGAAATATTTTGTCATTGCATTCACAACAAAATGAGTGTAATAGCTCCCCAAGGATGCCTCTTTGGTTAAATAAATGATCAAATGAAAGAAAAGAAACTCTTTCGATCACTCAAATGCTATATATTGGTATATTGTTTAGTTTAAGTTTAGTTAAGTTTTTTAACCTCTATACTACCCTTATTCTGTGACATTGTTTGAGCTGTTGGGCTTTAGTTTTCCTTGATTACTACTTCCGTGGATCGATAAAGTACCTACCTACCCACCTGTATTATTATGGTACAAGTAGGTACAGTATGTAATCACAGTGGATGACTCATAGAGAGTCATTGTATGTATGTCTAACTTCAAGGCTGAGATGTTTGAGGTGGTAAGAGACCTATCAGAAATAATGAAGTCCACTAACAATCATGGTCAATCAGTCTTTAATTTATCTCGATCAGTGATGTACTCTTCATTAAAAGGTTTTTGTCAAGGTTTTTGTCTGTCTCTGCAGCAGTGCTGAGCTCAATTTGTGTTGTGGATTCCTCAGACTCTTCAGCTTGTCTCAAGGGAGTATTCAGCATTTAAACTGCCGCTTGTCTCAGGCAGACTGCCTCTGAAATCCAACCAAATGTATAATTATTGCCTTACTCATCTCCACTCTCCCTGGTTTATTCTGGTGTCACTCAGCCTTCAGGGGACAAATTGTCCTGTGGATGACTGACACGACAATAGCTTTTTTTGATGTAACGCTGCATGTGTTCAGAAGACTATGATTGATCTTCTCTGAAGGGAAAAGTGAAAAACAGAAGGTGTGGCATCTGGGATGAGGTTTGTGTCTTCATCGCTCGTTCGGGATGATAACACCAGGCACAGGTGGTTTTTAGCGCTGAGAGATAGATTCTGTACAATTACAGTAATTCTTATAGAAACACAGCTCTTGAATCTGGATCCATAAAACTGGAGCCATTTTTTAAAATCTAACAAATGAATAAAAATCAAGTGGAAGAAAGCTAACATAAATTCAAGCTTTTAAGACGGTTAAGGAAATGATCCACACAGAAGAACTTTGAAGTATTGTCTGGTCTCTGAGGTCAGCTGTACAGACATAACAAAAACAGAGCATTCAGAAAGTTGCAGAAGAAGTTGGGAAAGATCCGTGGGTGTTGTTGAAAGTACTCTGATAGAGCTGGAAGAGGGAGTGTCAAACGTTTGTGTTGTTTTGAAAACCCAGTCACTTGCCGTAATGTGCTTAAGTCATGCACCGGCAGCGTTTTTCAGCTTAGTCATAAAAACACTAATTGAGTACCGGTCTGTCTTCTTAGAGACCACAAACGAGGTCATCTTTGGTGTTAAGGAACGACCTATCTACCTTAGTCATTAACCTAATTGTAGGCCTGTGGCTGCCTTGACTGGGCTTGTCTGTGGAGCCGCTGACCCAATTTTGCCAGCGTATTTGCTGTGAGCATGCCATTGTTCAAAGGGGTTGTTTTAACAGGCAAATAGCTGAAAGAATCTATTTCTGCTTTTACCATTTAGAGGGAGGGAGAGGTCCAGAAAAACCTGACTTTTTAGTAATTTGCCTGCACTGCAGTAGTGTACTGTTAGGTCTGTAGACTGTGCTTCGGGGCTGACAGACTTCACTGTTTTTGGGCTGCACAAGCACAGAGCCAGAACTCGACACAGTCAAGTTTTGCTCTGGTTTATTGGGGAATTCCAAAGGCAGGGTCACTTTCACCATCAATGAAGCACCTTCCTCTGACCCAACATCAAATACAACATTTTGGATATCGGGGTACTTTTTGTTCCCTAGTGCCCCAGTACTTTTTGCGCATTGTCTAATGTAAAAGGAGGTAAGGCCTCAAACAAGTTTTATATAGTCGAGGAATGTACAGGAATAATCCCAAAGGAATATTGTTCTCACCTTGATAGGTCTGCATGGTCATCTTAGAAAATACTGCGCAGGCAGCGAGGAGGAACACGGTTGGACTGCTATTCTGTTTGTGGCTATCGTGCACTCAGTGCGTTGTCCTTAATGTGTGGCCTATGTCGACTGTACAAGGGATGATGATGTGTGTGGGGGTGGAGGGTGTTACATGAATGAGCAGGGAAGGATCGCAGGAGGCAAGAAGTGAACTACGCTGGATATACTTTTGATCTCAGGAATAACATACTTGGTTGTAAGTTTTAGTTGTTATTTAACACCATGCCTTCCACGTGAGAAGGCTTAGCCCCGACACCTTGTAACGCTTGTGCTACTGTGGTGACAGAGTCCGAGAATACCTCAGGGTCACATTTCATCCAAATGTCTCGGGGACCTCCCGCATACTCCACAGGCTCCCATCCCAGAATGAAGTCCTGGCTAAAAACCCATATGCTCCTACTGTAAACAAGCTGTCACCCTGACATAAACTCCCCCCCTACCCCTTTGTGCACACATGTGCCCAAATGCCCGGCGCATTAATTTGACTTCACCGTTTCCTTAAGGTGTAAGCGAAAAGGCAGAACAGAGTGTAAACCCGATGTGCTAATAAAGAATCTGTTTGTGGGGAGGTATAAATGATGAGTACTTGAAAGCCCCTGGTACAGTTAGTCCTTGTGATTTTTAAGGCAGCGCTAAGTCCTTACATCTGTGCACGCTAGCTTCCCTGAATGACTCTAATGCAGCTTTGCAATTCCTAGTAATTGATGGCATTCTCCAAAGCGATATTTTGTTTTAGTTGAGTGACGGTGTGTCATGTTATTGTTCGCATGTAAACTGATTTCAAGAAAATCAGTGATTGCGATAGTCCAGATAACCTGAGCTCATCACAAATTGAGGTAATTGCTAATGTTTGTTGTTCTAGCCATTGTAATAGATGGCTAAACACGAAAATCACATTATTTCTGTTGGTGGCTGTAATTGCATAATGATATTAAGCATGATGTACCAATGACTCGTTTTCCTGCCTCCCTCATCAACACCGAAAAACATTTAGTGTTGCGGTAGAATTATTTCAAAAACACTGCAAAACACATTAAAAGCATCACTTTCAGCCAGTATCTGAATGATGAGCGCCGGGATAGGCTTCAGCAAGCTCCCGCAACCCCAGGGCGGACTAAGTTGAAATGAATGAGTGAACGGATAAGGTCATCAGAATATGAAGGCTTGACCTAAATCTTTGTTAACTTGTTTTTGCCGTCAGAGAATTTCAAAAGCCGTAGGAGTCGCTGTGAAATCCCAGTGTCCCCAAAGTCAAATAGCTGCCGTGTTGTCAGACGAACGCTTTTGTTTTCGGCCATAGCTGTGAGCCTCTAGCAGCCCCGTCTGGCTCAACAGGCTTCTTCTCGTAAATATGGATCTGCCTTGAGCAGCACTCCCTCGACAACTTCCCTGTCAACAGTTATAATAAGACCATAACTATTTTGTTCTCAGTTCTCATTTCAATACGGGTCAAAAATTGAGGAGAACATAAGGGAGGAGAGCATCAGAGACAGTGGGCACCTTATCGCCTCTGTCAGACTGTTGACATGTTTTCCAGAAGCTCGCCTCGGCTCACTGGCAATCCCCAAGCTTTAATTTTTCGTTTAAAACTGTACACCATGCGTGGCTTGAATATACACACGCACATTTGCTCAATACACATTAACAAATCCTGTGCTGTCATAGCGCCAGTGTCGTCACGAGTTCAGGATGTTTCTTTGGTTCTGTATAATTCGGATGGTCTATCAATACAGGAACCATCACTTAACTCCTCCTCTTCCTCAAGGCCATATGGCATTAATTCGCCCGGCTTCAAAGATGAAACATTGTCAGTGTCTCTGCTCTCTGCCATATGGCATGCGTGGGTGTGTGTTTGTGTCTTGCCGGGAGTGTGTGACCACTGATAGTCCATCCTGTGTGTCATCTACTCTAGTGCACCATGTAGTGTTTCAGACTAGTGTGTATCTCTCCGTGCTGTTTGTTTGCACACGCAGGCGCGCAGTCTTAATATGTGCAAACAAGGATTTTCATCAGAATGCCTAGAGTGACCAGGTCCTGTATGTGTGCGTGTATGTGTGTACCAGGCGGAATGCCAGCTCCTGAGCAGAGCTCTGTGACGGAGGAGGGGCTTCTGCTGACCATCCGAGAAGGTTCCACTCGCCACGCCATGCAGGCAGACACCACCGCTAACAACATCCTGGCCTCCGTCAAAGAACAGGTAGCGTGTTGCTTTTGTTCATGCCAAGAGTTGTCACAAATCTGTTGAACCTACTGTATTTTCACACCATTTATGGAGCAGTTGATGGCACTTAAAAATCCACAAATATTCCCACACTGACCAGGTTACTGCATTGTGTGTTTTTTGTGTGGTCATTGCTGTTGCACAGGTTTTGCGTTTCTCAGTCCTCATCAATCTTCGTCACTTGTCTCTTGTCACTCTCTCAGGGAGTGTTGCTGTGTGCAGAAGGGCGGTGATATTGCACTCTGGCTGGAGTTAAATTGTAACCCAAACTGACTTTACATACCTTTTTTTGTCTGCACAGCATTGATGGAGTAGGTGCTTGATATGTGTTGTTTATAATGTGATGACAAGGACAGACTGAAGGAGCGTTTAGTGTGGGTTTTCTCAGTTGAGAATGAGCATAGCCTAAAATTCTCTCCTTCTATGGCTGTCCCGTTGTGATTCACACACTGCATCCTGTGCACATGTTGCCTTTCCACCTGGGTTTACTTCAGCCCTTTGTTATCCAATCCGGGATCCAATGTAGGCCAAACCGTGCCAAAAACAGCTCACTCATTATTATTAATGCAAGTTCTCCCTTGTGACGTTTTTGTCATTATTTTTGAGATAATGGATACATTTAGTTGCACTGTCAAATTAGTAAGTTGTGATTGCTGGGATTTAGCGGCAAGTAGGCTCAGGCCTGTTTTGATGTCTTGGCATGGCAGGTATTGTTTACACGAACAAGGAAAGAGGGAAGGAAGGAAGGACGGGAGCACCTGTCGATGTCACTTCCTCCTGTGGAGTACTCCACAGCCACCCGTCCGGCTCCCAAAGATATGCATGCAGGCAAGCAGGAAGCGCGACTCGCCTGAGTTTTGCTTTTCACTGCAGCTGAGTAGAGCCGTGCCTCAGAGGGGATTCCTGTTAAACACTGGAGACTGTAAAATAATCGCTCCACCCAGTACTTAAAGGAGTTGGCGAAGCAAAAAGGAAGGAGCGAATGAGAGGGGAGAGAGTTCACGGAGGTCATCAGCGTCTCAGTGGGTGTGAGTTTGCGCATTTTTCTTCCCTTTTTGTGCCTTGGCGTGAGGTTTTCCTGTGATTGAATTCAGGCAAGACCTTCGAGGGATCCGGCTGCTGGCATAAACATGCAAGTCCGCTGTGCTGTATCTATGGTGGCGCCCGGGTTTCGATGACTCCTCTGTGTGTTTGTTCTACTGCACTATTTTCCTCATCTGGCATGATTTCTTGGTCAGCTTCACCCAGTTGGGTTTTTTTTTAGTCTGTTTTCTCTCCGCCCTGAAACTTGTTTCTTTCAGTGATTCAGTTATAGCCGCACAAGCTTTTCTCAGACATCCAAACAAGGAAACACTCGCCAAGATTTTATAGCGGGATTGGATTTTCCCTGTTTCAAATTGCCGGACTTGCTTTGTTTGCGCTTTTCCCCTGACTGCTTGCAGACATGGTCTTTTTTCTGTGACTTACTCATGATGGAGCTCTGCTTATTTGCATCACTGCTGCCTGGTTGTTAACATAATAGCTAATTACAGGTCTTGTTTTGTATTTAAACCGATAACTTATTTGTTATTCACATGTTATTCTCTTGTCTTAGCATTGAAAGATAAATATTTAGTTTTTTAGCTGTATTGGTAATACTTTGGAATGTTGTTGGTTTACAATGTCAATGGAATTTTTTTGTAGCCTCTGAGGTTGTTGTGGTGTAGTTGCAGTTCTTTTTGTGGTCATGTGGATTTGGTGTGAGTGAGAGGATTGCTTTACATTACTTTTTTTTTAGAAGTAAAGGTATAGACTGTTATCTCATTTCTACATTTTTAGAGATTTAGGTATCCAAACAAACAATTGTGAATGTACCTTGTTTTATTTTTGATAATAAGTTCATTCAGTCCATCTTGTGAAAGGGAGAAATTGAATTTCAAAACTGATCCCAACTGCAAGGCGTAGAATGTCAGAAATCTTGAGCATACTCGACGAGATACTAGATTCTGTTTTAGATATTGATTCAGCTTCATTACAATGCAAATTTTAGAGGAATGTCTGTACAGTTAAGTGCTATTACTCCCCAACATGTACCAGTTTGTCTGAGGTATTCTTGCATTCTTGCATTCTTGCAATTGTTGAATTGTTCTCTGAGGGAAATCTGAATTCACACAATTCCTATTTGTTCAGAAGTAATTTTTGTCATTCTGTATACCTACAGAAAGAATGATGCTGGATGCTGATGGAATCAAATAACCTCTGTCATCCAATTATCCCATTTACCTTAAGAAGCAATCATTGTATAGCAGGACGTTGCAAAAAGAAAAAAATGGTTTCCACTATGTCTGTTGTTCAAGATTAAGTAAAGGAAACAGGTCAGAAGGCCCCATAGGATATAAAACTTTTGACACTGTGATGTTTGGATTGACAGACCTGGTAATTCAAGTGTCTATCTTACCAATGGTGACTATTTCACAGTGATTGATTTTTTGTGCATTTGTGTGTTATTTGATTGAACCCAGTATGTCTTCGGCATTTTCCTTCAGTCTCAGTATCATTTCTGGATACAAGTGAGAGTCAGAGTCAGACTACCGTACCTTGTAGCACCATAACCGCCACAACCTCAGGCGAGTTGACAGTAGCCTGGCGTGCTGAGTGAGCAGCCATCAATGAGTGTGAGGTAGGGCCGTTAAAGAGCTTCTTATTGATCACTCTGCCCTGGTCTCCGCTTCCAACGTCATCTCCCAGGAGAGAGGGAGCTGAAGGAGTTGGGGAGCTGACTCGAGGAGGTGGTATTCACTCACGTCAACTTCCATTTCATCCTCGCTGAGCTCTGCCTAATGTACACACATCCCTTCAATGGCTCCGCGGTATGACTATTTTTAGTTATGTTAGTGTTGCAGCATCAGTAGGCTGGCAAAGTGGAATGCAATGCAAATGGTGGCAGGTTGTTGGGCCGACTGAGGGATGGGTCTTTTACACACTAGAAAGAAGATAAACTTTAAGTTGGCATTCTTAAGGCTATGAAGCAATTTATTGATTTAACCCTTGAAATGTCAAGGTTGCTTAATCCCAGTTCAACATTGTAAAAAGTACATGGCTTAAGAAATTGTGTTTTGGTATTGAGAGTAAACTGTTTTCTCTACTTATGCACAACTTATCAACAATTTTAGCACCAGCGCAGATGCAGTCTACACTTGTGAATACTTTTGTTATTGTCAGAAATCCATGCCATACTGAAGAGTCCAATTTGAGTCACAATGTGTAAGACACTACGAAACACACCAAGACGCCTGATAGATACTTTGATACAGTTTTTTCTCAGTAGCTGTGAGAAGAATTTTGAGGTATACATTTATTATATGTCCTAAATTATGTATTTAGAACCAAAAAAGTACCCCAAGAGAAAACTGGACTTTGACTCTGCTTTTGGATGTAATAAGTGAACGTCATATCGTCATAAGTGCCTAACTTAGCAAGCTAAGCCTGCTGCCCCCACCTGCCACAGTGATGGCTCATCTTTTATTATGGCCAGGGGGAGAAATCAGATGTCGAATTGAAAAAGACTCTCTTTTGGAACAGTGCCTTTTGAATAACCCTGTTCAATTTGGCAAAGGATTTGTAAAGGCTGACAAGAGCAAGACACTCCTCATAATATGTGTAAAAAGCCAGCCCTCAGGTTTTATCCTATGGACACGTTGTTCCCAAAGGATATGTTTGATCAGGCCTACACAGGTATACATGATTATACATCTAGCTGCTTATCACATTTGTGCATTGTGATTTTTTTCATGCACAGGTTACAAGGAAACAGCATGCAGTTGGATTAGCTCATGCAATTGTAAGAGCCAATTTTGAGATAATTAGCATGTCATCTGCGTGCCTTCATCCCACTAAAAGACTGCCTGTGATGTGATAAGGTTTTACCCTCGGTGTTGTGCTGTTATTTTCTGTGCCTGGACATGTCTAAAATGTACCATTGGGGTTGGCAAATGTGCCTACCAGACATGTTGTGCTCCAGTGTCCTTCTGTGGTAACTCTCAAAAAATACCAGAGGGGAACTTTCCCTTCTCTCCGGCCTGAGTTTGTGCTCCTCTTGACGCTGTGGAGTGCACTTGCTCTCCCTTGTTTTGTGTTACACCTCCACGGAAGCACAGTTCTGTCGTTGTCCGAAAGAGTTGCAGTTAGGGATGTCCGATATTGGCTTTTTTGCCGATATCCGATATGCCGATATTGTCCAACTCTCAATTGACCGATACCGATATCAGCCGATACCAATATGTGTGCCGGTAAACGCTTCAGGATCACATAGGCACTATTTCGGTGTAACGCAAGCATTATCTTATTTTATCGGTTTTTATTTTATCGGTTTTAAAGCCAAAAAATCCGATACCGATGTTACATTTTTATGCTAATATCAGGCCGATAACATCGGTGGGCCGACATTGTCGGCCATCTCTTGTTGCGGTCAATCTTGTTTGAGTTGAATCCCACATTTGAGATTCGCTCAACCTACATTCTACTTGAGATGCTGTTGGGATGTAATTATTGTTAGGGATGTCCGATATTGGCTTTTTTGCCGATATGCCGATATTGTCCAACTCTCAATTTCCGCTACCGATGTTGATAATTCCAAACCACAGACCTAACGTTGAAAACGAGCGAGCAAGTTTGTTACTGCAGCCATCCACGCTTTTTTATACGCTTCAAGACTCAGCTTGATGAGGTCATCATCTGTGCGCCGGTAAACGCTTCAGGAGCGCATGGGCACTATTTCGGTATAACACAAGCATTATTTTATCGGTTTTAAAGCAAAAAAAAAAAATGATATCGATATTACATTTTTATGCTAATACCGGGCCGATAATATCGGTGGGCCGATATTATCGGACATCTCTAATTATTGTCCAAGTGTCCAGTTGAAACAGTTAAAGTTAGCTGTCGCATGTAACCTTTAGTGTGTTATTGTCACCATTATGCACATTCAGCGTAACAGAAATGTGGAATTCTGCCTGCAGGTGATAATGTCTGCACCACATTCATAGCCGCAATAATGACTCTAATTATAATCGACTTGTGATTTTCCTCCACTCCTCAGTCTTATCTGCTTTTGCCTTCCTGGAGCTGCTGCTGTGAGGCAAGAGGAAATCTTGAGGCATAGGCATTCTGGCCTTGATTACAGTCATAAAAATGGAAGCCTGGCTCCTAGCAATTGCCCCTTGGGGGGGGAACAGAGCTAATACGAGGGGAGTAAGAGGGAGACAGATTCAGAGGGGATGGGATACAGGTGAGGAAAAGCGCTCAGGAATCTGCAGGAGAGAAAAGAAGCCCAAGTGGAGACTGAAGAGAAAGGGACAAAAGTGAATCCAGGAGTGCGGTCTGTGTCACGAGGCTGTCAATGGTGAGGAAATGTGGAAGGGAAGAGGGGAGCGGGGGGTGAGATTGATAATCTGCCCCTATTCTGACACAATGTCAAAGGAGTGAGCACTCCCGGTTCGGCACTGAGCTGCTGTTTAAACCCAAGTCATTGGAAATCCATGTCCAACAAGCCTGTTCCTGGTCAGCTGCTGCCATCACGGTCATCCACCATTATCCTCACTGTCGTGATTAGTCACCCCATCAAAGGCATCCACAGATGGGCTATTCATCAGAGACTCTGATAGACATAAAGACCAGGAAGATGTAGACAGAGTGAGATCCTCTGAGGATGTCGATGAGATTTAAAGTAGATAAGAGATGACCCATATCTACAAGACATCCATTGCACGGGTGTGTTAAAGGCAGGGAAGCGCTGATTGCTTCCTTCACACGATTTCCACATTTATGGTGTAGCAGTTGTCTGATATTTACATTGATTATGATGGCTCCCGTTTGTTTTGATCAGCACTGTCACACATTTTATGATGGCAGACTTCTCACAGGCTCATAAGTAGTGTATGTCATTCGAGGCAGTCCGGAGGCCCGTAGTGCTGTTAAATGTGTGTTTTTTTTTAGCTGAGGAGCTCCGTTTTTGTGAATTACTCATGCCGACGTAACTGCGCCTCTCGCTGCTGACAAGCGCTAGACTGTTCCATCTCCTCACCGATGCCCTGGAGCAAAGTCCTTTTGTCTGACACAAACGTTGATTGATCTACTAGAGCTATTGCATGTTCACACGTCTATATCAATTCTCCAAGTGATTGCCCTGCTGCTGCATTTTGTCTGTTTCTTCCACTCCAATGGAGAGTATTGCACGTATTAGGATTTCCTTTGGTCCACAGCAGTATCACACAAGTGCCACAGGTTGTAAGCAGTGCAGGGATTTGCATTTTGTACTGGCCGCTGCTTTAACACATTTTACCTATGACGAAATGCAACTGTGTAATTGAAGACTGGCCTAGGAGTGTAGTGCATCTCCACACAAGTTTCCTCTCTCTCTTAATTTCTATTCAGATTGATAGTCTTTTCTTCACTTGTCAGGCTATTGTGTGGCCAGAGCTGGCTGTCAGATTTAAGTGTTTTTCTTTTTTTTTTTTTCCAAAGGTCCCTCTTGGAAATGACTGTTGGGGGCCTTTCTTTGTATCAACTCCCTGTTGTTAGAATGTTGGAAATAATGTTGTGAAGGCTTCATTCTGGAAGGGTACAACGCATCTTTGTCAGATGCACGATAAATCTGAGATTGGCGTACATAACACATCAAGTCATTCTGCTGGAACTTGAGTTTGAAATGCATAAAAAAACCTACTACTCTCTTTCTGTCTTTCTTGCGTTCTCTCTGGCCCACTAACCATCATTCCCGATACCTCTCTTGCCGACACCCCTTTCTTTGTTGCTCCCTACAGATATTCATTTATTCGGCGCTGTATTTTATTGTTTTACTGTCTCACTATCAGTGACTGCTGTTAATCACTCAATCCCTGGAGGCAAAGGAATTTGTCTTGACTGCACCTCCCAAGGTTTCTCTCATTTTTCTTACACTGAGAGTGTTTATGTGAGGTTTTTACCGGCCTTTATTTGATTTTGGACTGACAAATGAATTTCCTGTCCTGGTTTGTCAAGTTGTCCATGTGATACATACAAAAATAATTGTCATTTTGTGCCATGGTTTTGTCACGCTTTCATCATCTCACTTTACGTAAGTTTCTCAGGCTTACTCAACATTAAGATTCAGAACTGTGTCCGAATGTGTTGTACTGTGGCAACAAATAGCTCGGCACCAGAAGTGTGTAAAAATATCGAATAATCGATGCATCGAAATTAACCCTCCACCAATTTGATATCAATTCAGCTATTGCTCTGAATTGATTCACCACCTGGTTAGTGGGAACGCTGTTCACAACATCTTATGATTCGCATTTAATGGGCAGATGCTGCAGGCGTCCAAACAACAATAGAATTGCAAGCGGTAGAAAAAGATCAGGTTTTTGGACTCACTTTCAATTCCCATATGAATCCAGAACACACAAACAAGACAAAAGTAATGTAATGTGTAACTTGGGCCACACAAAATTTAAGTACAAGGATAACACAACAAACTCGAGGAACCACTTAAACGGTCACCATGCCGATGCTCTACAACAACCAGAGCATAAAACTGTTGATCTGAAATAGACCCAACTCAACAAAGCTTTTGTCTGCAAACTACCGCCAAGCTCAGTCCGTGCTCACAAGATAACCTTGTCTGTGGCTGCAAAGACCTTCGACCCTACAGTGTCGTAGAAAATCAAGGTTTTTAAGAAGATGTCACAAAGTCTTGAACTACGCCACGCAATACCAAATCAAAAACACATGACAGTGAGGTATATCGCAATGTGTAAGAGGAAATACATTTGATTTTAGTTTAAATGCACTTTACTTTTTCATTTTGAGACAGAAATGTCAAGTTTTTTACTTTTGTGCTACATATGCACAGGTGAGCTGTTTTGGTATGTTTTATTTTGAAATGTTCTATCGGTCAAAGGTACTGTGAAGTAAGTAACCTACCACACTTGTTATTATGGACAAAATAGATAATCAAAAATTGCCGACAGGTACTAGTTATTATTTATGTATTTCTACTTCTTACGAAATTGAATCTAAGTATTTAAATCAATATAATCAATTTTCAAATAAAATCCTTAAGAATCAAAATCAAATCAAATCGTGAGTTTCTCATCAATATCCAGTCCTACAGGGCACAGTCCGGAGAATGATGTAGTTGTTGTCACTATCTCTTGGAATTTACAAATTTTTAATCATGGTATAATGCTGTCATCTTTCCCAGCTGTTGGGTAACATCATGAAACGGATCACTCACTAACCACAACAAAAAATAATACAAAGTAATGGTAACAGTATATTTTGTTTGCTTGTAGTCTCATCCTGTACAACTATGGTTGCACAGCCAACTCATTGTAGTGATAAATATGATGGGACCTTAGGAACCAAGAGTGTGTTCTGCTCCAGGGAGACAAATTACCTTGCTGTGACCTTCCATTTCCATCTCTGCACACACAGCCACTGTAAATCACTTTGCACCGTAATCTTTTGCGACATAATAGGTATTTAGAATTATTATTTTTTATTTACATAAGCTCTCTGCTGTAAACCCTGCAATTCTACTGTACATTTAGAATGTTTTGGAGCTATTGCAGTAATACTGTATTGTCATAGTGTTTTTCCTTTGTCTGATTGTGAATGCTTTTTTTTTTGTTTACATTTCAGTTTGTGCTCTTTTTTCAGCTGTCATGTGCAATGCTCCAGAATGGATGTGGGTGCAATCGTTTTTCTTTCTTGCACTGTCTGCCCAGTACACTCTCTTACCTCAGCATGCCACTTTCAATTTAATTTTTGTATTGTTTCATATCCATCACATTTATTTCACTTTTGCTCCACCAGCATAAACTGCAGTTATTTTGCAAGGAGATATTTCATCCCCAAACTTCTCTGTTTCAAAACAGTCACTTTTGAAACAGTATGTTCCGCCAGGTCTGGTCACAAAACTTGTCCTCACGCCTGTCGTCGTTACACACAAACCAGCCACAATTGTCATCCCCTCAGTCACAGATATTCTTTCACCTTTGCCGTCATTGACGTCAGACTGTTTTCTAGTCTGAAGCTGACGTTGAGCACATCTGCCACAGTGGAGTGCAGAAGTGCAGAGCTTTCAAGCCTCATCGCCACTTAATGAACTAACAAATTTTCTGTAGCTCGCTACTCTCCAGCAGGAAAGCCATCTCAAATACTGAAGCGTAGTATGCCAGTGCATAACAAATTAATAAGATTTCTTTTTTCAAATTTCAATTGAAAACGTTGCTTAATAGCTCCACTCATATTTAATCATGTAGGTAGGTAGGCACTTTATTGGTCCAATGATCTATTCATCCAGGAAATTTAAAGATCAACCAGCTCAAAGAACAGATCAGAGACAAAAGTTAGGAGACAGCTAACCTAAGAATACAGATCATTGGAGATAATACAGAACACCACATGCTCAATTTGCGTATACTGGAGGCAGTGAAAAAGCAAGTGAGCATAAGATCCTCGGTATTGATTAAGAGTGTTTGTTGTGGGGAGGGGTTTGACTCATGTTCAGAATGACGCAAGATTTATGGAAAGCACACATCTCAGACCTGTTACTTTTTGAAGTTATCATCTGGTGGAAACAATTAAATTTCAGTTTTCCATATCCTCTTGTTTTTGTGTTTTGCCTGCATCATTATTGCCTACATCACAACAACATTTGTCAATAAAGACAGTTCTCAAACAAATCTGATAGATTGAGCAAGCATCTGTATAAAGCTGATCAATCTCCACAGTGTCATTTAAGAGTTTTTTTTTCCTCAAGGCAGTGCTGATTGTTGGACTAAAGGGGAAAATAGGAATGCCACAATGGTGTTTGTTTTGCAGCAGTTGATGTCGGTTTAAAAAAAAAAGAAGACCCAATGCAACAGATTGGATCCAAGTTGATATTTTGAAGGTGAAATAATACACAACATTTTGGAAGAGGAGGTGAACTCCAGACTTGCTGCATGCCCATCTTTGCTGTTTGCATGCTGTAAATCAATCTACCAGCGGCTGCTGTTGTGGTTCAGAATAAACTTTGTAACACACATAAACCTCTATCCCGATGACAGCGCTTGGAAAACAAAACGCATAAAGCTTGATTGAGGGTGTACATATTTTCCACAATCCTGTGCAATTCATTTTACCCATCATGTTCCTTATCCCTACAGCTAATCATTACATACGGCATGCTCTAAAAGGTGAGGGATGATATATTCCTCGTTCTCCCCAGACCATCATGTAAGCAAAGATATTTTGGCCAGGGCGATGTGCTTACATGTCTTTAATTTTCTTTTCTTTCCCAAAAGAGAAACGGCATTCTAGCTTGAAATATTGTCTTTGATGCTTGACTATGGTTAAACCAATCAGTGTTTGTTACTCTTTCATGCATTGCCTCAGGTTTAGAGGTGAAGTGCTGGCATGGAGTAGCATTTCTCTGTTGGTGTTAAGTGTTCATTTTATGTATTTGGTCAAAATTAAAGCCTTTAATTAAAAAAAAAAAACCCTTTGTGGTGCTGGGGCTGCAGCATTCCTTTCAGGCGATTATACTGTGCCGTCAGCAATGCAGCAAATATTCTGCAAAGGGCAAACAATAAGGCTTCAGACCTGTTCAGTATTTTAATATGTTGCCAGCTCTGATGTACCCTGCTCACTGGAGTATGACGTGCATTACAAATGTCTTCAAATTTCACACTTGAGCGAATAAAGAATATCTGATTCTAGTTTTGGAAATCATCCAAAAAAAAAAAAAACAACCACAGTGTTCACAACCATTCACTTCAATCAGAGGAACAGTCAAGATGAGCACCTAGTGTAGTTGGATAAATTAGCTAAAGCAAGAGGAGTAAAGTATTAAATGGAGGGAGAGTAACAATGAGTGTCCGCTCTTCCCTGCATGAAAAATAACTTCAGCGTGACCTGACTGATGTATACTGCAACTTATCAGTAGTTAATTGATTAAGAGTCAACCTCATGTTCTTCACGCATTTTTGTGTGGTAAACAGTGATAGGGTGTGCACATGCGTGAGTGCAAGCTATTAATGGTTATGGCTACTGTTGAAATCAAACGGCCAATTCTTCACACCTTAATGCTTGGAAGTTCATGTTTTTCCCATAACAAAGTTGGGATCCATGTCAACACTGAAATGATATTATATTTAAAGCAATGGAAGGGTTGATAAAAAATTTCACAATGACCAGCCACTTCGGCAAGTTCGTGTGATGGAGAGAGGGGCTTGCCAGCCTTGTGTTCAGAACTATTTGTAGAATTACACTTTTGATTTAGCCTAACACGTTAAATTCTTAACTTAACGTGTTAGGTGATTTTAACCAACTTAACTTAACTTAGCTTAACATTTTGTTTTGTTTTTTTGCCTACCGGTAATTGTGATTTTGGGAGGGCACAATGTCAAACATGCTGCATTCAACAGAAAGACAGGCAACCTCAGCTCTTTTAAATCACTCTTGTGTTGTCAGCATCTGTAAAGATGACATAGTCGTGAGTATGTTTGTACGATCTGCGGGCTTGTGTCATCTGTTTGCTCTGTAGACAGGATCTGATTCAGCTTTGCGTGCTGCAGACACACTGGGCAGACTGACTTAGACCCATTGTGATACCTCATAATGAACTGTTGGGTCTTGTTGGTACTAGAAAGCCGGCCTTTAGTTGCCAATGGTCTCCCATGCTCGACCAAGCCAGGGTCCATAAGCAGGGATTGAATTGGTATCACTCTTGTTTGACGTCGTCAGAATAACTCTTGCTGATTTGGTAAACTGAATATGTGTTCCATTCAGAAAGAGTAGCGACCCTGTTCCATGGCTAATACCAGTTCTACATTGATTCTGTTTCATCAACCAAAGCACATTTTGATACACGGGTCTTTGAGTATCGGATCCAAATTCGCTTCAGGCATTACTACAGTCTTATTCCAATAGGGACAGAAGGGACATTTTTTTAGTCAGAAAGGTCTGTGGACAACAATGGCAGAGACACATGGCTACAATCTAGCATGTCACCTGAGAGGCTACTTATGCGCACAACAGGCGGTGCTCCAATGTTGCTTAATGTCCAGTGATGTAAAGAGAGGTGGCAGATTTCTGCATTGCACTCTACTAAAGCTGTCATTGCATAAGCAATAGAGTGGAGTTAAGGCACCACTCGTGGGACTGATCTCCAGTCTGGATGTGGATGTTATTCAGTCTTATGACTGAATAATACACACACTTAATATAACAATCATGTGATGGATTTTGTGTAACATGGATATACTTTTTGTTGTGGGCTACATAGATGACAAACATGAGAAAATGTCATCTCAAACCATGTCTGTCCTCAATCACGTCTTCTCTGTCTGACCTTATCTCGAAGTGATCCTTTCCAATCATGCCCAGTCCAACCCAACAAAAGTTTTCATCTCTGTCCCTTCCAAGTCAGACGTTTTTCTTTTATGCAGAGCCATCCTCTCAAAGCCGTATGTGATGGCATGTCTCACAACTATTTTTACTC
>OMPJ01016015.1:0-28116 GCA_900312935.1 Carapus acus | reverse complement strand
CCTTCCTACACCTTCCCCGCCATACTGCATACTGACTACAAAAAAGTGTGTACCGTACATGGCAAAAGATTTGGAAATACAGAAAATGGCAAGACAGAGCTACTTGGGTAGAATGACATTGCCTATGCTTCCTCTCCCTGAAGGAAAGTGGTGTGGAGGAAGAAAGAAATGCTTGTAGAGTTTCTTCTTCTAGAGTCTGCATAGGCTTGTAACAGCTCCCAATACCATTAGTGATGAAAATCTTCTCACCTCATTGCTGCTGGCTGTAGCACATGCCTGGGCCAGAGAAGCTAAACGCTCTCCCAGACAAGGCAATTGGATTATGAGCTTTGAAACAGGGTGGTGCGGAAAAGTCGTGCCTAAAATAGATGTTGCAAAGACGGGCCACATACTCCCAATGGATGGTGGTGATCATTCAGATGATCATAAATCTAAAAATGCAGACAAAATTGCTGTTGTGGTATGATACAATAGCAATATAACAATATTAAGGTCCTTGAAATGTGTCTCTTTGACTTTACTAAAATTAATGTGGATGGTCTTCTTGGTAAAACCTGCTTTGTCCCTCCAAGCTTTATGTGTTGAATTGCTTGTGCATCTATTCATGAAAGGCCCTTTGTAGTGTTGCCAAGAAGAGTGTGTGTCACTTCTCATTCAGTGCCATTACATTAGTTTTACATTAGTCACAACATAGTTCCCACATTAGTCAACCCTTCTCGCTCACTTTCATTTCTCAAAAGAGGAGCTGGGAAAACCTGTTCTTCATGTCGTTTTTGTAATCTCCTTCCCTTCAACTTGAACTTTGATTTTGCCTTGGGTATACATAAATGGGTAGAAAAATCAGGGTAAAAACTTAGTGATTTCTCACGGGTACTGTTGTGATATTTTTCGAATGCAGCACAGTGTTTTCAGTGTTAGGAAATGAACAGACTGAACACCAGTCAGCAGCTAATATAGGCATGTACTTGGTTGCAGAGGAGGATGTACTGTTAATGTACTGTTAAGTTTACAATAATGTTTTGATTGCTTCGTCTGTTCCTTGTATGGACACAGAAACGCAGTGTTTTGTGCATTTGTCCGCTCCCACTGAATTTACATATAAAAATTAGTTTTCAAAAAATCTCTTACTCTTTCTTATACTTTTTCTCTCTTTTTCTATTTACTCCACATCTATGAAGAATATTCACTGAGCTGTCACTGTCTCTTTCTGCTTTGCTGATGTTGTTGCACCTGGAGTTGATTTCAACTGGAATTGCTTTTGTAATCGGGCAGTAGGATTCTCTGATCACATGTCATTCTCCCTCTCTCACCCCTCTTTCTCTCCACCTATCCTTGTATGGAACGGCAGTGCATTGACTGGCATGTGGTGAGATGGACAAGATCCTGCCACTTTTAACCTACCAGATTCCTGTAAAGGATGTATTTTGGACTCATGTTATTTATTTACCAAATACACTTAGGTGTCTGTTCTGCTTCGTGATGTCCATCACTCAAATGGTGAAATATTGGCACACATTTCCCATCGTGAGCACTGGTCAAGTAACTGTAAGAGACATTCATGGCCTCCCTGAGAAGGGGGACAAGAGATTGATAATGGTTTTGAACGGAGGGCTGAAATTGGCTCTTACTCTGCCAGTAAATAAATCTCTTGGTGTGGTTTTTGTGCACACTGAGGATTGATGGCTTATTTCCACAGACTAAATCAGTGTGGTGGACACTTTATCTCCGTCTGCACCTTATCCGTGCTTCGTATTTGTATAAACATTGAGATGTTCAATGCTACTTTCCGCAGTCCCCTCTAACTTAAAGTGAGGGGGGTTGGCACAGGAGTTTTCCTTTACCGCCGCTGTCACTGCAGTCGGGCTTCATATATCCAGGGAAGAAATCAAGGTAGAATAAAGCAGTAGAGGGTAGAACGTAGGGGATGGGGGGGTGAAGTGAGAAGAGTGAGAGCATGCTGAGTTAGAGGAGAAATTTGGGTGCACCCTCCTGTTGAGGAGGAACTGTGGCAGGTATGTGTGAAAAGTAGGTTGGCTCAAGTACCAACAATTGGCTCAAGAGCACAAAGAAACTGCGTGTGTGTACGTGCATGTGTAGCTGATCATACAAAGACTGTGATTTTAAATCACGTCAGTAATGGAGATTGCATAGGGCACAGGAGTTGATGCAGTGACAGCCATTCAGATACACCGGCCGGCCGGTATGGTGAGTAGATTATATGCGCGGAGTAGAGAACAGAGCTTTATTTCACGATTCGTGGAGTGCATGGGTGTGTTCGATGACGTTCTTTTCATTCATGCTTTTCGCTCAGTCGCAGAATTAGCGAACGTGTGTTTGAGGTCATTACCAATTCCAGACCCGCCCCTCCCAAATCCGACTACACGTGAAGTAGCCACGTCCCTGCCGAAAAATGAACTGAGCAAAACAAAATAAAACACAAACCGACAACAATTCCTGCAAATACAGCGGCTAACTACACACTTTTTGCGCCGTGTGTTGCTCTCGGTTCCTACGTAAGAAAACAAAGAGCGCATGGGAGAAACGTCCATATGCGGGGCAGGCGTTGCACAAATCTGACGTATATGAGGTCATACATCCATTCAGGTGTTTTTCTACGTCTCATTGCACGCCATAGCCTATTCCCACTGAGGTATTTTAAATACGTGACTACTAGTAACGCTTTTGAGCGCGCTATCATTTCTGTCCATTAAAAAAATATAAAGTCGCATCGACGTATATAGACGCAACCATAGTTTTCTGTCAACAGAGAGAAGACGCTCAGCTCCAGTAAGGGATCCACAGAAATACATCTGTGGTTCCATCGACATCCAACACGCCCGAAACTCAATCTGGCAGTATGGTATACAACAGTTTTATATGATAGTTTCGCTAAAGAGAACATGTTATTCAACAGTGAATGACCCAGGCAAAACAGAAGGACTTAAAGTGCTCTTAATTGATATACAATGTTTATATGCCTCAATCAATATTCTCATCACTCCAAAACAATGATGTGCTTTCTTAGCGCTGTACTGCTGAAATAATGAATGTGTCATAATGCAGTGATCCAAGCTCAACCAAATACACTTTATGTGGATATATAATTAGCCAGGCACTGATTGTATGACTCCTAGGAGAGTAATGCAAGAGAATGAATACCACACTGTAAAGTGGTGCTTATCTCCCAGTGTGGGAGGGAAAAAATGTCTTTCTTTGTGAACGTTTATCATATACAGGTCTTTTCAAACTACCCATCAGCAGTAGGCCTGTCGGTGGTTTTGCTGAGGCTTTATTCTGGGAGGTTAATTCACGTGCTATGATGAAACACATGTCTATGGTCAACTTGTCAACCGACCCCTGATATTGACTTTGTATTTGCTAAAGCTGCCATTGAAGTACCTGAAGCTTGCTCTCTAATCGTGTTAGTGACCCTCCTTCCTCATTTTGTTTGCTATGTGTACGCAGGAGCTTCAGTTTGAGCGGCTAACCAGAGAGCTGGAAGCAGAGAGACAGATTGTGGCCAATCAGCTGGAAAGATGCAGACTCGGGAACGAATCACCAGGCGCTGGCAGCAGCAGGTAATGAGAAGAAGCTCATTGCTTCTCGTGTTTGCACATACACACTGGCACAAGGCTCTTTCTTCCCTCACAGCAAGGGTTATAATCCATAGTATAACCGTATGGCATATAATAACAGTAACTTTCTTCAAATGCGATTGGACCCTTGCATCTTAACATAGCTGTTTTATCTTTTAAGAATCGCAAACCACTGTGGCAGTGGGGGTTTAATATAGAGACAATTTGATTAACCTTGTACTGAGAAACGGATGATTTTTCATGATACAGCGTGATAAAGGTGTCTCAGTTGTAGCAATGAATGCAGTGGAATGCAATGAATGAACTCAAACAAGCACCACGGTCAGTGTGACATAGCTCAGTTTGCTCAGTGTCCGTCTCATCAGTTAAGGCAGCGAGCCGCCTTATCATCACACCTCAGTGACCAGACATGTCATCCTGTCTGCTATCCTGACACGCACAGCAGTAACAGTCTGATTTGATTTCTGTATGCGCTGGTAAAATCAGCCTCAGAAACAGATTTGGACATACACTGATGTATTGGCATGTTGCAGTCACTTGATTGGATGAACTATTTGGGGCTATAGTTGCATTTTTGTGTTTATCAATTCATCAACTTAATTCGAATGCCACACACCAGACATACCAATAGCTCAGTTCCCATGCGTGACACAATGTTAAATTTTGATTAGATAGAGACTTGACTTGACCTTTTTCCTCTCTGCAAAATTTTTCAGAAAGGGATACCGAGGGTATGGATATCTTAAGTTGCATGCTTCCTTAATGCGGGCATTGGCCCATTATTTGTCACGATAGCAAATCTTACTCAAGATCAGTTGGTTCAAAAAGTCACAAGATTTTAGTTTTTCCTCACTTGCTATCACCACATAAATCAAAGCAATGTTGTTTAGTTTGATGTATGTGGTCTGCAAAGGACTGATACCATCAGAGTATATCTTGATATGAGAGAGAAAAGATTAACAGCTCTTAAATGGCCTGTGTGATCTACTCTGGCAGCAAGATAAGAAGCCTAATGTCCTCACACTGAGTGTTCTAAAACTGCAGCTGGTGTACCTGCATTGCTGCCACCCACTGCCAGCAGAATGCGTCTAGTAGTAACTCGAGTGTCAATTTCCCCACCATTTCCCTGTTGGTGGAGGTGAAGGTATAAAGCTACCTCCATATAGACTGCAAGGCCCATGACTCATTGCCTTTCTAAAAGCCATTTCAGCCCCCAAAATGGCACAAATCCACTCAGCTGAGATGGATTCCCCTGGTCTCAGACATTTGGTATACACAAAACATCAGGAACATACTTGAACAATAAATGCTTGATTGTTTTTATCGTTGTCGTTAGATTTTGATTCAGGGAAGGAATTGTATCCTCATCTGTCAGGTTAAAAAACCAATCACAAAACTGTTACAAGTGTGGTGGGAAACGTTGACTTGATTTTTTATGACATTTCCACGATTTTTTTATTGCCCCCTTCTCAATGTGATCTGCATTTTCAAATGCATAGAAAGATAAAGACTGCTCGCTTTGAGGTCCGTAGTCACCTAGCCTGATCTACATGTAACAATTCTCTCACGCCTTTTCTGAGGGACGTGAGAGTCGGGTGAAATGCTTATGGCTGATATTTGTGTGTGAAAGGACATTGGCCTTTATCATCAAGGCCATACTCCTTTGCTCCAATTCCAATCCTTTGAGAAAAGCAGCAAAGCAGATAACTGTTTAAGTGACAACACATTGAGGGGATCTGATAGGACCTGCTATCACGCTACCACCACATCCAAAATGTAAGTGGGTGGTCATTAAACTTGACCCCCGGCTAAATTCCTTTAAAGACGGCCCACCCTAGAAATTTCTTTGTGGCCAAAGGGAGTGAGGAAATGAAGGCCCTTGTTCTGACTGTGAGCATCAATAGTCTTTATCCATTCAGCTCGTCAGCATGGGTGGTACATCATCGTGATAGCAGTAGCCATTATTCTACTCCATCTGCTAAGGTTCACTGGAGCAAATCTCAACTAACTTCCTCTTTTTAATTGCTGGCTGCTAATTAACATTCAGTGAGTGTGGCCCTTGCTTCTTAAATCTTATTGAACAACACTTCAGATGTTAAAAAAGGAGGTATCAGTCATTTGTAACATCAGTTACATGATAGTAATGACCAACAAATGGTGGTGATAAAAAAGGAGTGAGTGAGAGTTGCTTCAAGGTCTCCTTCAGGGCCAACAACCTTGTAAAATAAGCCGTGAAAAAGTGTTTTTCATGGTTCACGGTCTGCAGCATGAGCTACATCTTTAAGCTGAATTTCAATGCACTAGGATTTGGACTACATAGTGCCCTTCCTTTGACAGTGACAGTGTTAAACAGTTGAAATATTCCATGCTTTCACCTAGTTTGGACAGAAAATTGTTCAATGTTTTGATTTACATCTTAGATTTTAAAAGTATGTTTGGGTTTTGTTTTGTTTTTTGTTTTTTTTTGCTTTACAGCTTTTAGCTGAAGAAGTCACGTGACAAGTCATATTATCTTTTTAATGAGAGGATTGCAGAGTTACTGTCATTGTCCCACAAAGTCAATAGACTGCCCTTTTTCTGATGATAATGATGCAAATGCAGAGTGCATTATGCTGTTCACGGCCTCAGGTGTGAAGGTTTTGGCAAAAAGCATTTACATTGGCTTTGTTTTGACATGTGGCCCATTGAGTTGTCCAAGGTGGCATACTCTACCCTTGTTTATTTCCACAGATTTTATCTAGGTATCATAATGGATGAATAGCTTTTTCAAAGATTAAGCTAGACAGCTCGTTTAGCTGAAGATTTAACTTTTTCCCCACACTATGTGATACATGTCAGTGAGAACACATTTACCTCTTTCACAAATGAAATTCTTTGGAATGAACCATACATCATCTGTGAACTGCTTTTGAAGAAAGTACCTGCAACACCCAAGCACTTTCATTATGACTTTCATTGTGACATGTGTTTTACTCTTTGTTTCTGTCTTCTTTTTGAAGCTCATCTGAGAAGTCCTTACCCTGGCGAGCTGCAGGTATGTTCACTGCTGTTTGCAAACACTCTTCATTAGTAGATACATTAGAAATAAGCCTGAATCAGCATTTTGACCATAACCGAGTGACTCAATTACACAAAAATATCGATGTGTGTTGTTTTCTAGGGGTGGGAGGCAACTTCCTGTTTTCTTTTTAGTGTCAGCATGTCTTTTTTCTCCAAGCATTCTCAAACTTTTGAGCACAGACTTTTGTAGGCACAATAGAAATAGATGGATGATGAACAGAATTGACTTGTGGTGTTTCACGCCTTATTAATTGCATCATTAAATTTAGTAAATTTCTGTAGTGGTCATTAATTAGTAATAGTCTGTGCCGTCAGAGTGTCAGAGGAGCCTTTGGGGGCGTAGGACAATACATATGCAGTTGAAATATTAATACCGAACGTTTTTGCTAATTTGCTGACTGCTTGCCCATTTCATCCTGAGCGTACAGTATTCTAACTAGAGAGCGCTGAGAGGGAAACACAGCAATTTTTGCCTGTTATTGATTTCTCATTGTTCTGTAAATGATAGATGATGCAGAAATTGTCTTTGCCCACTGTAAATGAATTTCTGTCTGAATGTCTGGCTAAGAAGGTAATGGGCCAGTTTTATCTGTGGGGCTTATTGGTCTCACTGGATCTCACTTGGTGGAGATTTTAGGGTGGAGATATTTTTGTTGAAGCCTTTTAGCCTGAGGAAGCGACAGTGCAGTCACAGCTCATGTCCGCTGAGGGTAGAGGACAAACCCAATGAAACGCTGGAAGTTTTCTGGGTCCACGTCTTTCTCTGTTTCCTGTCTCTTCTCTTTGTCTTTTTCTCAGGTGTTCTGCCAAAGTTGCTCTTTCTGATGTCTCATACACCTAACTCTATCCTAATTTTTCAGACAAATAGAGTAGGGGTTGTGGCTCAATAAGACCTTATGAACTTATCAGACAAAGAGTGCACAGAACACACAAAAAAGTAGCCTTCAGTGAAAAATAGTTATTCAACACAGGTGTATTTTTCCGCTGCAATCTGACATTGCTGATAGAGGACCAGACCGACACAGCTAAGCTCTTCCTAAATGTCCTTTTGTTTGGAAAATCTCAATCTAACATCATCAAAAGCACTTCAAAAACACTTCTGTTTTGAGATGTGTTTTTGCATTCATCGCGATGGAGAATAAAGCAGATGAAAGGGTTCTTCTAGAGAAGTATTCAGACCTAGATCACCATTAACCAGATTGTGATCATGGCAAAATATTCAGCACAAAACATTAGAGAGCTGATTTCGCTTTCTGTTTTCCACAGTTTATTCTGTTGGGTGAAAAGTGGGGGGTGCAAGGGAATGTCAGAGCAGCAAAACTATTTAGAGTGCAGCTGTTTACACAATTATCATCACAGTGGAGCAAAATGCCACCCAATTTGCCCACCCGATTTAGTAAGGCAGTAACATTTAATGACTTCAACTGTAAAGGAGTGTAAAATTAACGTTGCAGAAATAATTGTCTATTGTCTCTCCCTTGAGTTCCAATGTTGGTTTCTCCACTTTTTTTTGAAATTCTAAGACAAATTTCTGCAATAGCTCTAGACACAAATGCTTTACTGGATAGTCCTCGTCATGGCTCTACTGTATTTTTTCCCAGATGCGGCCACCCCAGGGGACGCAAAGTCTCGGGTGACTGACAACTTCCAGTCGCCCAGCTATCGTATCAAGACTGAGTCAGAGCAGGTGTCCCTGTATTCCCCAGAGCAGTCCTCTCTCCATGAAAGTGAGGGTCTGTTCTCGCCGTCAGTCTGTCCACTGCATTCATATTTCTCCTTATTCATCTTTGTATTTCCTATCTTGCCTCCACTAAAAACTGCTTTTTACCATCAAGTTCTTTTTTCACTCAATGCCTGTTTTATCTCAGCTCACATACAAACGGGAGACGTTATCTGCCAAGATCAATCATGCAGTTGCAGCATTGTCTTTGCCATGCTAATTGGTCATTCAGAACTGTCACTGTTAAGTTTGTTTCTCTTCATAAAACCATTTTGTTGTTTGTGCCACCTTTCCTTTTCTCTTGTTCCTTCACAACTCTCCAGGGTCTGCGGGAAATTCGCGAAGCTCTACCCAGATGAACTCTTATTCGGACAGTGGCTACCAGGATGCCAGTAGTGGCTACCTCAGCAGCCAAAACCTGGGCAAGGCCGAGCTGAGAGTGCAGCACTCCTACCCCGGCACTGGCACCGGCACTGGCACCCTGATGAGGAATGCCAGGGCTGAGGGCCAGACCTCAGCTCAGGTAGTGCCAGCCAGTCCTCCAACCACATACTGTATTGCTGTTATCATGCTAAAACCACAACACAAGCCTTATACAAACCTTAGTAGTGATTTTAATATTTTACCAATCTAATTTTCTAATCTAAGGTGCAAAGAAACACCAATGAATGCAAATTTCCCTCTGCTTCAGTGATATAATGTGCTCAGGCACGCAAGGTGCAGGGTGCCCTCAGCACTGCAGAGCAAGCATGCCTCATATGGTGTTTTACACAGACCACTGAGAAACCAAATGGCATTGTTGCACACTATAGATGAAGCATGAAATATGAGGCCTCATAGAGAGCTGAGCTCTACCATGCCCTGGTATATAATCTGCTGTCATTTGTCCATAACCTGCGGTGTATTTATGCATTTCAAATGCATGCATAGATGAGAGTGCGATATGAATTGTGGTTTTGTTTGAGTAAGATCACATGCCAGGTTATTGAAGTACAATTTCGAAGAGAGGTATTGATCATCCTAAGGCCCACTAAAAACATACTCAAAAACATAAGACAAACAAGGACTTGGTCGTATATTAGTTCAATTTAAGAATTTGGTTTTCTTTGGACTCTCGTCACAGAATGCATCGAACAGGGTGAGTGACGCAAGGCCCACAAGACATAGTTTGTGCTTTGCAGCCGACGTCATTGCTCTGCAGTTTTCAGGTTTGTCCTCAAACATTTGAAGACATGGGCAAGTTATATTTTTGTGCTGTTCCCCACAGGTTGCAGCTGTCCCCACAGCGATGCCTGGCCGCGCTATGAGGAGGGTCAGTTCAGTGCCTTCACGCAACCACTCTCCCGCCTACAGCAGTAACATCTCACCCTCCCGTGGTTCTCTGCGTACCTCAGTGGGCAGCGCTTACGGATCTCCCATCGTCACTGAGCCCAAACCTCTCTCTAGCATTTTTTCCACCACCTTACCCAGTGCGCAACGCAACACCATCCCCAGTAGCGGGGGCGGCGATTCCCCTTACTCCACAGAGAGAAATTCCCCGGCTGCACTGCGACGAGTGGGCTCCAACAACTCAAGAGCCGGGGGCAGCAGCCACACCACCTCACCTTACCAGGTCTCCGCAGGGTCATCCGCCCGCATCGGCTCTCCTCACATAATGGTGGAGGGCATCAATCTGCCCCTCACCAAGCAACCCACTCACTCCTCTCCAATCAGAGCTAGCATGACAGCTGTGCCCCAGCACTACAGCTCCACTCTGCCTCGCTCGCTGCATGACCCTGACCCCTATGGAGCTCAGAATTATGACGTTTACGAGAGGATGATGCGACCTGACAACCTCACAGGTACTCAAACACATTCAGTTTTCCTTGAGCATGTGAATCGATACATAATGACTCATGCAACGCTGAATGTTAATAGCTGTTCAGATTTTCTGTCGCATTAGAGCAGCAGATCATATTGCATGATTGTTTTCTCGATTTTGAATGGCTTATAGTTTTGCAAGTCAAACTGATATTAAGTATTGCTGTATTGTGGAGTTTGACCAGCCTTTATATTGACTTCCAGTGTAGTCCCACTGCAGGAGGGCAATCGAGACAATATCATCTGTTTTTGATGAGGCTCACTTGCTTCTAGTGAGATTAAGTTTTACAGAGCCACACTAGGAATATTAATCAGATATTGTAGTGAAAACAATTGACTAGTGGTAGTGTTTTGCTGTAGAAAAGCGTTTTAAAACACATACGGCTGGTGGAATCTACTGTAGGGGAAATCACAATTTGCACTCATTATTTTATGAGGAGAGAGCCATTAAGACACAGTCTTGCAGAATTGGATCAAATTGGCCTTTTGTCACCCTCAAATAGATTTTTTTAAGTTTGCGTTTTGAGTTGAAAGCAAAAATTAGTTGTAGAAAAAAACAAGTTAAGCTCAATATTCATGTAGGCAGAAAAATAAAGGCACAGACTGGCGCAGCTGTTTTCTCTCCAGAGTAAGAGAAGAGCTTTTAATTATGTGTTGTACTTACCAAAGGTCCTTGGATTCCACTTTCAAAAGTTGCGTTGCAAGGTTGACGGTTAGCGTGTGATATAAATTTGTTGCAAGTTCGTGAGAAAAGTGAATTGGGACTCAGCTCTGATGGAATGTTATGTTGTGTTTGCTTGGCTCCATGCTGCCTGGGGATATTTTCAGATGCCCTGGTTGATGATGACATTCAAGGTGAATCTCTTTTTCTGTTCATTCCCATATGCGTGGCATCATTCCTTTTGCATATTTGTCGCTTTTAATAACCCACAAAAGCAATTTTACTGCCCGCGGTTAAATCATCGACCATCTCTTTGACGTGATCTCACTTTTATCATTGTGTAATTTGTGTTTTGATATCAGCAGTGCCGCAGTGGTGAACATTGCATCTTGATCAAGGGGGGCAATTACACAGTATTTTGCTGAATAAGAAACAGGGATACATTCACGCAAATAGTTGTTTGGCTGATGTCTGCTGTTGACAAAAATGAAGTTTTAAATCTCTCCCTTGGGCCAAAAAAAACCCAAAACAACCCTGGTCAGCTCAACCCAGCCTTAGCTTCATTTACTCTTATCATTTGCCCTCATTTCCCTCCATTCCTCACATCCTCTCCCCCTAACCTCCCTTGTCCATTGAAACAGATATGTCAGCGGAGCCTTCCCGCTAACGTATCACTTAGTCCCACATGTTTGGCGGGCCGTAGTGGAAAGAAATTGAACGACTGTGTCACTGAGCTCAGTCGCGTACAGCTGACAAATGCCACCTGAAAGCCCAGCCCATCCCAGCCCTGATATTGTAGCTCTCGGCTATGTGTTGTCACCACCTCTTTTCTCGGCTCCTCTGTCGTCTTTGCATTATTAGCAGGACATCAAACGTGCCTGCAGAAGCAGACATAATGTAAACTGCCGACATACAGTATATTCCTTATCTTAGTCTTATCTGTATAGTAGGCTTAACGATTTAAGTCTCCATATCGTGGCGCTTGTGGAATACAACAGATGGGGCACGTCTTCATGTGTGGGTGCGCAGACCTTTCAGCAAAGCCACCATAACTTTCAATTTTCCACTCTGCCTCGCTTGTGGTTTTGCTAACTCACATTTTGGTGTTTACAGTTGTTACGTTCGGTTTATTTTGAAATAGATTTTGAAAGTAATTTTAGTTGTTGAATGCTGTCAGCTGCAGACATCTAAACGTTTGTTTCTTCAGAGCCAGAGTAAGCGCAGGCCAAGCTGCACCGCCCTCCATCTAGTGCAGTGCCAAGTGCAATCGGTTAAAGCTAGGGTGAGAGCTGAGGGGAGAATTAAATGACTCTAATGCACCAGGAATGTGGGCCATTTATCTGCAATAGACAGCGCTGTGTTATTTCTCCCTGACAATTTGCAGATGCTTTTAGAAGTGACTGCCGCCTTTCTGTCGAGGGACCAGGAATGAAGAAGTCACAGGAATTAGGCTCGTCAAAGGTTGTTTGAATGTTGTTTCTCAGGCAGTCAAGCTGCTAAGGGGAAAGACTCATGAAAGCTCCACGCACGGGAGATTTTGTCCCACTTTGTCAGGCTCTGCTCTGAGCTGAAAATCCTGATCCTGTAGCTGAGCTTTACATGTAGAAGGAGCTAGTTGGTTGGCGACTTCCTCATTAATGCTCTATTCATTTTCAGTCCATCACCCCCCCACACCCTCAATATTCTTCCACTGTTCTCTCCCTCCCACTCGCCTCCTTGCATACAGCCACCCCCGTCAAACCTTTGAACAAGAGAAGCTGAACTGATTTCCTGCCAAGCCCTTGCTAGTGGCTATTGTGTGTGCTGCCACAAGATTGAAAAGCTTCCCGGGCCATTGAGTTTGCCACTACAGCACAGTAGCACATCCTCCTTATTTTTTACCCGTTACTCTGTGTAATCCTGTAGCACGCCAACAGTTTTTGCATAGTCCCAATAATGTTTCAGGGTTTTGTTAGTTTTTTTGTTGTGTTGTTTTTGCAGTATTTGTGAAAATCTCGCTGGCAATTCGGTAATTCACACTGAAGACCAGGCGTCACTTTCACTTTACCATTCAGTATGACTGTGCTTGTTCTCTGCCCACTCACGAATGGTCCTAATTGGATTTCATCGTTCAACGAATATAGGTGACTCACTGCTTAAGTGGCTTAGGAGAGGCGTGGCAGACAAGGATTCAAGCAAATAGCATTTACACAAGTTTCATGTAATTCGATTGCTTACTCTCTCCAGTATGTCGACGCAGAATTGGAATGATAGTTTTCATTTGATAATGGTTTTCAAATTGCATTCAAGATATTTTCTCAATGAGCAGGAAAATGGATGCGATGCTTTTCGGCATATGTCAGATTTTATTTACTTATAACGACTGTAAAAACAGCTGCAGTGATTTGCATAAGCAAAAATGTATTAAACAGCTGTCCCGGAGTGGATTAACCTATCCCAAAAGATTTGATTAATTGATAGAAGAGAGTACGCAATGTATATTTAAGTAATACGTTTTTAAGTTCATCCGAAATTATACAAATTAGATAATCTGTGACCACACAAAGCAGCCGTGGCACTGTGGATCATCACTGTGACCGCCAGCAAGATGTTTTAACTCTCTCTGATGGATGATATCTGCATTGTTGTCTCAAGAAACATCATTAATGTCTCGCTCCATCTTACACTTTTGTGCTGTGGTGAGAAGTTGATTGTCAAATGCAGCGTCTCTTCTCACCACAAAGCAGGCTTGTATATTTTTCAAACATGATTTCAAATAACTTTTCTTATCTTGTTTAGAATAGCAAAGTGTGTTTGTGTTTGTGCGCGTGTGTGTGTGTATAATAATTCACGATTTAGCAGTTTCTGTCTCCATGCCTGTGATATCTGTGTAATAACCAATGTATCCAGTTTTTGTTTGGAAAAATTAGAAGTATGATCACTTGTATGCCCCGTAATGAAAAATCAGTAATCGATCAGTCAGAAATTTGTTCAGTACACATTTTAATTTGATCGCATGAATTGGCAGAGTCCTGCCACAGTCACGGCTCATTTTCAAACATTAGCCTTAGGGTTAATTTAATGGAGCCTCAGCAGCCCATTATTCATCTCCTACACCACCATATTCTTTATTAATGTTGCATTATTTCCATCTGTGTGCAATATGGCTTTGCCATGATCAAAATGTAACAAGTGTGTTTCGCTATCATGACGTCAGTAGTGAGATCTTAATGTTTGATCCTTATCATTTAATGTTGTACGATGTCTGCTGTCTGAAAATCATCATGTTGACATTATGAATTCGGACCTTAACAGTGTGATGTGGATATTCTTAATGTTTATGATATTCAATTGAAATGTATTTAACACGTTTTAACATTAAGATTCCACGTATACTCTCCAATCTCCAGGATTACGAAGCTCTTACGCTGCTCAGCACAGCCCACTTGGCCAGGATATAAGGTCAGCCATGTCTCCAGATCGCCACATTGCACCCATATACGAGGATCAGACCTACCATGGCCCACTGTACTGCAGCCCCGGCCATCTTCCACATGCCAATCTATACAGGAGCTCCTCAGGTTGGTTGTGCATTTTTTATTGGGTAGAAACACAGAGGTTACTGAAAAGTTTTGTTTGGCAAGACTTAGAGACAAAATGTCGAAAGAGGATGAATTCAAGACAAAATCAACCACAGTATGTTTTTTAGACCCAATAGACTGCCTGTCATGTCAATGATCAGACTTCTGTTTTACTACGTTTGCGGGGGCTAGCACTGAGGCATTCTGCTTCTATCAAGTCAAAACACCTTCTTACCATGCTGCACCAACTTGTACCAACTTGAAAACCCCTCTCCCGTGTTCACCTTTGCGTCACACCAGGGTGTTCCATCAAAACAAACCAAAGTTGGAACCTCTACGATACAGTTAGTTCAGTGATCCCTGGCAAACCCTATCCATAGCACAATGAAACATTTTTGTTTCTGTTTTCCTCGGTTGTTTGTTTTCTGTGGAAGTGTTTGTGCCTCACACGGCAAACCAGGTTGTTTGTTTTCTTGTTTGACGTTCCTTCCCAAGCCAACAATATGAGCCGTTTTCCATTGGACCACCCCGCTTCTTTGGCGATGTTGTCTTTGTGTCCTCCAGCCATGTTTTTTTCGCCCTTTTTCATAACTCCTGCTGCTCATGTTGTGGCCCTCATTCCCTCCTCAGTCAGCCAGAGGAGGTTAGAGAGTTAATAGACAGGTATTGATATGTCATTGTGCCACAAAGCAATCCATTTTAAGTGAGTCACATTAAGAATGAAAAGAAGGATGAAAAGGCCAGGGCACCAGTAAGTACCTTTAGAGGGCCTCTGTCTGCTCTTTTGTTACGCTCTTGATGTTGCCATTCTGAGGTCATCATCGTCAATGGCTTGGACAGGTTCTTTGCGCCAACAAACACGTTCACTGCTTTCTTGACAGCACACTGTGGATATGCGTCGACATCGAAATCCGATAATGTAGGTAGTCCATGATGTGGAGTTATCCCTCTGATCCACACATACTGTATTTGAATAAGCTACATTGGAGCAAAGCAGATGGGTCAAGGCTGCAGGGAAGAGGTGTGGTGAACTATACTGTACTGTAAAAAAAAGAAATGGTTCCAGAAAACCCATTTGGACTTCAGATCATCCCTTCTTATGATGAATGATGGAATCTCAATAAGCCATTTTCCCAGTTGGCGTCTCTCGCTTTCTTTTCCTTTACTGCTCTGCACTCCTATGAGAGGGAGTGAGGTTAAATGTATGTATTGATTTTTCTTTTGCGAGAATGCTGAATGGAATGCTAATAGTTAAGCTAAAAAGGCTTGTGTGTGTGTGTGTGTGCATGTCTGGCAGTGTGTGTATATGAAATACCCCACCTGCAGGGTAGCACAGCCCAACATAGCAGTGCACTGATGTGAAAAATTGTGTATTTGGAGCCCCACAAGTTGTTGACGCTTCGGTTTCTGGTGAGGGTGGGGATGAGAGGGGCTTGCACATGCCCAGTCCTGTTAAAGGATGAGAGTTGTGACAAGAGCAGCAGTCATGCTGCCTCATATCACGTGGCTGTGATGAGCAGGAGGGTAAGACTCGCCAGCTTTGCGCTTGTGACACTGAAAAGGAGAAATAGGCCATGGCATCCCTTGGAGCAAATCAAGGAAACCAAGGAAAAGACAGTTTCAGATAAGATTGGACCATGTTTCGAGGGATGACGAGTATTTGTTCTTGAGAGGCATCTTTCCTGCTCGCAAGGACGTAACACTGCTACTCGCACTGGATCTGGCACTGGCTCGCCCTTGCTTCTGTGCTGTCAAAGTCGCCTCAAGTGTTCAAAGGAGGACGTTAGGGGCTGGATTTTGTGGATCATCAAGCAGGTTGAAGACTCCAGTCCCCTTTTTAAAAGCAGCAGGACCCCTTTGGCTATGTACAACCTCGTAAAAAAACAAAAGGACAAGAAAAACAGGCCTTTGAAGAGGACCTCTGCATTGTGGAACAACAGGAGTTGGGTTTTATCCTTGAGATTAATCGGTGCCAGGTTGGGAGAATTTGCTCCTCAAACAGCCATGTGGTTTTTATTTAAAACTGTGTTTTGAAGTTTGGTAATTTGGATGTAATGTTTGCTTTTGAGCTGATCCTCATTTAAGTTCAAATTCAGCTTTTTTTTCCTTTTTTTTTCTTTTTTTGGCCATCAGGTGTGGGGAGCCTTCAGAGAACATCCAGCCAACGCAGTGCCATGACCTACCAAAGAAACTACCCTCTTAACTCAGCGGCCAACTACGCAGATCCATATCGCTCCATACAGTACCGACCTGAAGCTAACTACTCTCACCAGGCTGTAGTCATGGATGATGGCGCCACGCGCTCACCTTCTATCGATAGCATTCAAAAGGATCCAAGGTAAGCATTTTTCTTGCACGCGGTCCTTTGTAAAAGCGCAAAACTTTTAATATTGAACAGGAAACTGGTTAGTGACTAGTGCAGCACGTAGTGTTGTGCTTACGAGGCATCACAGTGCTGGTGGTGTAGTTTTACTATTCAAACAGAGCCAGGAAACTTCCCCCTACCCCACCAGGCAGCCATCCTCAGCTACAGCTAATAAGCCGCTGTTCTATGTGTGGCCTCTTCACAATAGACTCAAACACTCTGAAGTGCTGTGTTCGCTCTTGTCTTGTGGCTGGCTGCTAACGTTGGGGGTTGGGCTGACCTCTGTTGTAAACCCCTGATCTTGCACATTGGCATCTTTGTACTGCATGCATGTACTGTGGTTACTGTGGTGTATATTTGTACAGCGTAGCAATACTAGCTCTTAATGCAGTGTTGAAGGAAACACTGAAAATTGAATGCAGCTTTAATACTTTGGTACAACAATTTTGTCACAGAGCAGATGCTTTTATATTTCCTCTGTCGACAAAATAAACATGAACAGACTGAACAAACAAATTCTATGTGCATTGTAGTCACGATCAGTAATCCTTGCTTCATTACACTGTCAAAATATAGAGCCAGATATAGATTTAATTTCCTGGACTCTTGATTCATCCCACCCGCGGGCATAGAAATATTGACTTGTGAAGAAAAATGAATATGGCCCGGGACACTTGTGACTTCTGGTATGATCCTATTGCTCTCATGATCCCCTCTTGATTCTAGGGAGTTTGCATGGCGTGATCCCGATCTGACAGAGGTGATTCACATGCTGCAACACAACTTTCCTTCAGTTCAAGCCAATGCCGCTGCCTATCTGCAGCACCTGTGCTTCGGCGATAACAGAGTCAAAGCTGAGGTAGGCAACACACCTCCAGGATGCACCTCGTGTCATGAAACATCCACACTCTGCACCTCTTCCTTAGTTAGTATCCTTCACACAGCATTCAGGATCTGCTATAGAAGAGGCAGCAACTACGTCACATGTAGCATAGTTTTTCAGCCAAGCCCCAGGTGTGCATAGGTTTATTTTTTATGCTACACTCCGGTCAGTCCTTCCAGCACCGTCTAATTCTTCTACAGATCCCCTATGGAATTTCACAGCTAGACAGGAAAATTGCTCTGCTTCCAGAGGTGTGTGCTGAAGGACTGAAAGTAGCTGACAGACAGCTTCACTCAGCTACTCAGCATGAGGCTTTGCAGTAAAGGATATGAACCTAAATTTCTTATACAATTATAAACTATCAAATCCTAGGGTGCATTGTCACAGTCAAAAAGTAATTTTTATCTTCTGAAATCAGTTCAAATCTTTCCGTCATCCAGATTTTGGCAAGAAGTAGATATGAAGAGTGTATTTTCATTGTCAAGTGTCAGATCTCAACATCTTAAAAAGCAGTTTGTACACTCTATTAATAGAAGGTAGTCACTTGTTTTCCAACTCTACCATAGATTTTTCATCATAGATAAAAGAAAGTGAGGTTACTCCATTTACGCTTTTTCACCTCCCCACAATTGAAGTTTTTTTTTCTTAAAGCTATAGACCATGGATACATCTGGATATGAGACTGAATGTTGAACAGATTATTCCCCATCTCTAGATTCGTATCTCATGAATGAACACATGACGACTTTTCCGAGATGTCAGAAATGGAAATCCTGTAGATGTTGAATTCTTCTTCACTATGCTTAGGTATGCCGTCTTGGTGGAATTAAACACTTGGTGGATTTACTCGACCACAAGGCGCTTGAAGTCCAGAGAAATGCCTGCGGCGCCTTGAGGAATCTGGTGTACGGTAAAGCCATGGACGAGAACAAGGTTGCAGTCCGGAACGCAGGTGGCATCCCTGCCCTACTACGCCTGCTCCGAAAGACTGTGGATGCCGATGTGCGGGAGCTTGTCACAGGTAAGTCAGACGGTGTCTGCGGGGACAGTGATGTAATGAGCCTAATCAACTTCCAGTCCACCTCTTCATTTTTACCACACTCAATTCAAACTCTGCGATTCAGTTACCCAGCTGTGATGTCACATGTCAGTGTAAGTCAGTGCCGCTGGATTATTTAGGAGCTTGTCTCCCTCATGAGATTCGGCAGTAGACTGCGGCAGGTTTTTGTTCAGGACAAGAACATTACACAGCTTAGGCAGGAGATGCTGAATTATTAACTCAACCTACCTGCAGGCCATTTGAGGGTAAATGAATTTTGTTTATGTATTGCGAGTATGTCGCTGGTGTTTGTTGTCAAAGGTCACTCGTGTCATAACTGCAGTGTGTGTGTGTGTGTGTGTGTGTGAGAGTGATTGAGTTTATACAGATTGAAGAAAACTGAGTTTTTAAGTGTGGTGAACATTGTTTTCTTCAGCTCAGACTAAATTATTCAGGGTTTTTTTCTTTCAGTTGTAGCTTTCAGACAGGCCTGCATACGAAATTGGGAAGTGAACAAAAACCAAATTTACTCTGGATGCGTTTTTCATTATTTAAGCTCTGCAAGATTGTGTTACTTTGACTGAAGACAGCTGTCCCAGACATCCTACTCAGTTAACTGCATGGCTCATCCAGCCTTTTCGTACTGACTGCGGCACAATTGTGGTTGTGTGTTCCAAGCACAAACTGGGTCCATATTGTTTGGGATTAGGAGTACAACCTAGCAGAAATGACCAAGGCAAGACATTTGACCCTCAGGTTTCTGATTCAGCTGTTAGCGCATTGCTGTGGCCTCCCAAAAAAGTGTCCGATTACTGTCCAATGTCCCCCCTTTGGGCAAACAATAGAGCTGGAGCACAAAGCAGGAGACGAGAGTGATCGCACAGTGTCCACCAGGTTGTCTTCAGTCCTTTGTGGCAGGTTGAAGTTTCTTTGTGCTCATAAGCGAACATTGTTAAAAAATGTGCAAACTTCGAAAGAGCTCAGTGTTGAAATATTTCAAAAACCCTCTGTATGTATGTTGAGTGAAAACGGATTACTGTAACTGCCCCGTTAAGCTAGAGGTGCGATCCAGTCATTTTAATGTGCAAATCTGACTAAGTTTTACCCTGGCTACACTAGTCAAGAGATCCCATTGTAGTTAATCATTGGGACAAGCTGAGGGATGGTAAGCAATTAGAAAAGGTCAGCACTGCCGCGCCACCTCCTCTTAATCACTACTGATGAGGACAATTTCTGCAAAGAGCTTTTAGCTACACACGAGAGGGTTCGGCACAGCAAATTATTGCTCCGAAGCTTGCGTCATCGCTTGGGCTTTAAGTACTGTTGGAATTATAACATTTCCATAAGCATCATTAGTGTCACCGGAGCTAATTAGAGAAGCAGCCTTATCTGAAGTGGCTGTAAGGATCCCTGTTTGTGTTATCTCAACTGTCCTCTGCAGTGGGAGGTCCCCTGTGCCTCATCCCTCGCCTTCGGTTATGGGGTGTTTTTGCGAGAATGATCTGAGCCTCTTACCTGTTTACGTCCGCCAACAGCTGCTGTTGTGGTCACTGTTCTGGCTACAAATAGACCAAAGGGGTGTACTTCACAGCACTGTCATTAGCCTCTCTGCTGGTAAAAAGAAATAAAGATGCCCTCACACAGACATGCAGGCTGAACTTCTGTAACAATGTTCATATATCTTAAGTACGCAATGGATTGGAAGAGCAATTACCACAGACCCAAAACTAAAGCAAATGCAAAGGACCAATCGGAGCACTTTTCTCTTTTTGTGCATCCCTTCACATGTGGTATAAGCGTGTGCATTAATTAGTCGTATGTTTGACTTTGTTTGTCATAATTTTGGAGGATTCGAACCTAAAGTCTCCTTGAGAAAATGAATTAGTTTGAATTCCATGAAGATATTCAGGCGCCAAGACATTTATTACCAGCAAAGTGAGGTTTTATGCTAAACATAGAGTGCAGAGTGAACTGCCCATTTCTCCTGCCCCCAGTCACAATGCTAAGATCATCTAATCATGTCCCTTCACAGTCTCTGCCGTGGACACACAGCAGGAAATTACAAAATTGTACAAAATTGTGTGCAGTTACCATATGTCCCTCACATGTCCCAACTAAATGATACAGTTCTTTCACACTTGTCCCCCAAAAATTTGATCAGCTGAGGTTTCATATGACTATTTACACGATAATGAAAGATTTTGTGACCAGCAACACAATTCTGCCACACTGCCACCCTAAATAGTGTCCCATTTATGAAAGTATAAGGCATGTAATTGTTGGGTAACAAATGTGGTACTAATACCATTAAGTGAGTAGTGAGTGAAGTGAAAAACAGACATAACTGTTTGACATAATTTGGCATAATGCGTCGTTGTCAGGGACATGAACTGTCTCAGAAGCATTCCCAAAAGATTTGTTGTAGCTTTGTGAGCAGCTGTCATATGACCGAGATCAACCATGTTATTGTTGCTGCATTTTGGGATAGCTAGTGATTGTTCTAGCCAGTGAAATCCTCATTCAATACCCTTTCACATTTATCTGGTCCTCCACATTCACAGTGAAAGAAATGGCGTAATAGAGACCAATGCCTTGCTTGTTTACCAATTGGACTAGCATTTTTTGTCCTCCCAAAGTCTGCTGACAGAGAACCTTAAATTGCCAATCCAGGCAGTAAAAGTGAGGCTTCCACACAGGTGGTTCTAGCTCACCTGTTGAGTTTATGGGATATTCTCAAGAGCCTCAGCGTAGCAACTGCTCCTCTACACAAAAGAGGCCTGCTGAGATTGTTCTTGCATCTGTTATGTCCCAAAACTGTCTTGCAAGAAGGGTCCTCCAGATATCCCCATTTGAGAGGAGACCTCAATGATGATTCAGTTCATGCTTTGGAGATTTTGTCTCCCAGCTGTCTTTGGATCAACTTGGAGTCTGCTAGGAGTGGTTGGAGGTCTTGGTTTGGCGCAGGTAAGCATGGACAGGAGAGCCAACTCTGGTCAAATGGGGACCATTGTCTTCATGCATTTGTGGATGGAGACAATGGTCCACTATAGAAAGAACCATTGTCCTCCTCTTTCGTTTCGTACCTTTCAGATGGATGAGAAGGGAAAATGAGTCGCATCTTGTCCCCAGCATCACTGTGAGACAGGTGTTTACTTTTAACTCCACGTTTCCAGGTCATGGTCAGTGTATTATACCACAACATCCAGCTGAGAGGGGAACTAGACTTAACACTTACATGACGTGCATCCACTAGCACAAGCACACACACAACTGTGTGTGCAGCATACGTGCCAAATACTGCTGCCGGTGTTGCAACACTTGACAGCCTTGTCTGTCACGCCTCAGTGGATACAACTGGAAAATTCTGCCAGTAGCCTCCTGGGTAATTTTAAATCTTTAAAAGGACAGTCATGTTGACAAAGTGAGCTGTTTAGAATCTCAAAGGAAGAGTGCATTTCAAAGTTCATATCTGCCTGCTTTTTTAGACCAAAGTCACATGGTGTATCTCTGCATAAGGGCCTCTGTCAAAGCAGTCCCTCTGCTTGTCCCATGGGAAAAGCAAACACTTATTTGGCCTGCGAATAGAATAGTCTTGAATGAAATAAATCCCCACACTTTCCCTAAGTAGATGTTGGCCCATCTGATGCTACCGCCTCAGCGTTCAGTCACACTAAGACACACACACACACACAAAGACACACACACAAACTCAGCACTATGCACTAACAGGGAGCAGAGATAAGAAGCCTCTGCTTCAAGTTAAGCAGGAATAGTTAAGCCGCACTTAATTCTCGGCGATGGAATTCGGCCTTATATTTAGTCAAAGGGTGATAAAGGAACGAAAGTCTGCTGCTCTTGTGTCATCTTCTGATTGCATTTAAAGAAAAGCTGTGTTGAAAAGAAAATGTCTGATGAAGCTATTTAAGACTGTTTGACAGACATACTTATGTCTCCTAACATTTTTGCCAGCACCTCTGATTGAAATCTATGGGCCACATTACATTCTGTTATCATCTCCAATGGCTCCATTAGATGAAAAACGAAACTTAGAGACCAAATGACTATGTTAAATGACCTTTAAAGTAGTCATTTGGGGACAGCAAAGCCAGAAATTTCTCGAGACCTTATGGACACACATATATGGAATTGTTTGAATTCCGGGAAGGACAGCATGTGTTGCAAATGTACCCATGTTAGTAGTGCAAACATGTTTCAAACAGAGGGCATGTACAGATGTGTCCTAAGGCCTGCAGTATACAGCAATAGGAGTACTGGAAAGACAGCAGGGGTCATTCACATCAAACTTCTCCTTAGCACCAAACTGAATACGCAGTTGTGTCATGGTCAAGTAGTCTCCTCAAAAGAGAATTTGATCGGAACCACAGGTGCAGGTATCCGACAGTGTTACGGTCACGACTACAAACAGGACAGCAAAGAATGCTTTAAATAGACGTGTCCCTCTACAACTTCTTCATTTCCAATACAATATCAATATGGCAGCCTTGAATATTGACCGATTCCAATCCGATACCGATATCGGCATGAATCATACATACCTTTACTTTTTTGGTAGTGAGGTATGTAAGGCTTGATCAAGTGTTGGTACTCAAACTTGTACAAATAGTCAACAACAGCAGGTATCAGAGAAACGGACCCATCTAAAGTATCGTTTTGTACACCATTTTGAGGTGGCTTGGCATAATGAAGTGAGGCACTGGGTGCTCAACTAAGCGTTTAAACCAGACATTATTCACCACAGAAAAGGGCTAGTCACTGAGCACAATAAACTGGCCTAACTTTTCTGTTTTAGCTAATGCCCTTTTGCCGTCCCATGGGACTTTGTCACGCTTTGCAAGTGTTTCAGACATCGTTTGTTATCTGAAGCAACCAGTAGTTTGCATCTTCGCCCCTGTGGTATTGCGAAAATCCTCACGCTGTGTTTTGTGATGCTGCTTCAAATGCGCAATGAGGTTTGTCGTATTACGCTTCCCCTGAACTGCGCCACCACGGGAAACTTATGCATGACAAGTGCTGCACTCACGTCGCAAGGTCATTGTTGGACTGAAATGAAAAGTACTGCCACACACCCGACAGCACCACTACTTCTCGCCACTTTGTTAGCACACGCTGTTGTCATGATAACGTGGGCTCTGCATGCTGGCAGCACCTGGATCCAGCATGCAAAGCCCACTCCAGCACTTCTATCCTGCAGCCTGCAGGATAGAAGTGCAGGAGCAGACCAAAGCACTGGAGCAGATTACTGGAATGGACTGCTTGTATCAGAGTGCTGATACCAGAGATTTTAGATCCAGTCCGATAAAATCCGATCCTCTTTTTGTGGCTGATATCAGACCGATATCCGATATCATTATCGGATCAGGACACCCCCTAGCTCTAAATGTATTCCAAATTGACCCCTAACTTGTTTTTCTCCACATATTTTTTAAGAAGCAGGACAAAAGCATTGACACACTCTGCAATTTGGACCGGGAGAATTTGATATATCCATTTTGATTCCTAGAGAGCGCCACCCCCATAGTCAGGCCCTCGTTCATTAGTTTTTTTTTACGTGTGTGCCCACACTTGTGTGTACGTCGTTAGTTTTCCAATTTTGTGCCTACACAGTTGATCCCAGCTCTACTGGATAAGAGCTGGCTGAGGTGTGGAAGTACACACATGCCAATGTGGAAGTAGATACTGTGAGTCTGGTGATCTAATTAGAATAATGTGCTACATGTAGGTGAAACGTTGGCAAAGTTGGCATCAAAGGATGTCAGGGCTTTGCGCTATTGCCTGCGGGTTAGGAAGACTTATCAGTGACATCACTTTTGAAAGGGTGAACCTTATTTACATTTCATTTCATGACTTGCTGGAATCCTCTTCCCCACCTTAAACAAATAATCCTTGTCTTAGCCATATTCTATATCTACTTTCATTTGACCTGTATGTGTGATGCCTTTCCTCAAGCTATCTATCAGTGAGCGTTTGCATCTGTGTTCTTGCGTGTTTCCATGTGCAGGAACGTGCATCCCATCCTGTGCCGCCCAGGTCATCGTTGAGCCGATACCGCTCGACGATGTTCGTAACTGAATACAACTTTTGACCTAACTGATTCCCTTATTGACACACTGCATATTTGCAAATGTGTCTACACAGGTGTACTATGGAACCTGTCGTCATGTGATGCAGTCAAGATGACAATCATTCGAGACGCCTTAGCAACTTTGACTAATGCTGTTATCATCCCGCACTCTGGATGGAGCAGCTCCACCTTCGACGATGACCACAAGCTCAAGCTCCACTCCTCCATGGTGTTGAGGAACACCACTGGTTGTTTAAGGTAACCACCTGATGCTCCGATTGGTCACCAGCATCCCCCTGTGGACAAATTGTGTCATTGTTTGTCATCTAGTGCTTCTCACTCTCTTGAGAAAATATGAAGAGCTTAACAGTACAAAGCAGTGAAATATTGACTCCAGTTGAATTGAAAAAAATGCTTAAAGATACCTAGACTGATGTAACTTTGAAATTGCCTTTGTATTTTCTATGTACAACCTATTGTTTAAGAGGAAAGTCTGAACTTAGATGGATGTGTGTTTTTTTCAAAGGAACCTGAGTTCAGCTGGTGAGGAGGCCAGAAAACAGATGCGAACTTGTGAGGGCCTGGTCGACTCTCTACTGTATGTTATCAAAGCCTGTGTAAACACTTCTGATTTCGACAGCAAGGTGGGCACACACATAAACACACAATTACACATGCATGCGCATGAGCACACCACATTACAGTTAAAAAAGAATATTTGTTACAAGATAATACACACGAGGAAAAAACTTTGGTATGGCTTTCAATGGATTTATTGCCTCAGGCCAAATTAACTTGCTAGCATCACCAAGTACACAGACAGTGCTAAGGGCTCATGATCCAGTCAGCTGGTTTATTGACTACACTTAAATTATCTTCTGGCATCCAGAAGAAATATAAATCTTAGGTCCTTTTAAGTAAAGAAAGAGCCAGTATGACAATATATCGATAGCTCCCTGTTTGTGTTTGTGAGCAAAGTATGACGGTCAATAGTCTGCCTTAGCAACATTACCAAATTATCATGGAATTAAATCCATTCCCTGGTGCCCTGGTGTCCACATTTCTAAATCCAGGCCCTTATGTTTCATCAGCAATTATGAGTTTGATGGGTAAGGCAGGGCCTCTGCCACATATTGAGCGCAGATACAATAATGTGCTGCAGCGACTTCGATTTAAAAAGACATTTGTGCAATTTATTTTAATGCACACATCCACTAACCCTTCATTTTTCTGTCTTATGTGCCATCAAGATTGTGGAGAACTGCGTTTGCACTCTAAGGAACCTCTCGTATCGACTGGAGCTAGAGATGCCTCCATCCCGAATGGTTGGGGCCCACGGGTTCGATGGCTTTTTGGGCAGCGAGTCGCCCAGTAAAGAAGTGGAGTCTGGCTGCTGGGGCAGGAAGAAGAAGAAGAAGAAAAAGAAAAATGGCCAAGAGGACACAGTAAGTGTGGTATTCAGAACTGAGACTCAGCATTTACCGCCACGGTCGGTGGACAGTAATGGCCTAAGATTGGCGAATAATTTTGGAATTTTGGAATTACAGTAACAGAAGTCTTACTTTTCCAGACAAAATTGGAAACATACAATGACAACAGCATTACTCTATTGTATCCCATTGATAACTGAATTACTAGGATGGAGTAAATTCTAAGCTTAATCATGACAACTTCAAGTTGAATCGATCAAAAGTAATTACCCAGCTTTGCATTGATCATCCAATTTGTTTCGCTTGCAATTTGAGGATGCATTTAGCCATATAGATCCTTCTGTTTGTTGTGTTTCTTTTGCTTGCCTTTCTTCTTTCTTTGTCTTGCCTTCTCTTTCTTCTCTTCTCTTTGTTTTTATGTCTCCAGAATGTATTTCCCAGACCCCTGCAATACATATTGCAGATTCAATTTAATTCAATTTTATTTGTAAAACGCCAAATCATAACAGAGGTTATCTCAATGAAGCTTCCAGGATGTAGATGTAGGAGGTAGAGTTTTTCAACATTTAAACATTCAAACTATGTAACATTTACATATAGAGACCCAACATTCCCTCCATTAGCCAGCACTTGGCAATGGTGACACGAAAAACCTTCCCTTAGATGGGAAGAAACCTTGGGCAGACAATTTTTGAATTCTTTGCTCTACAGACTGTATGTCAAGGGTGTATTACTATTACTATGGTGAAGGAACAAAATACAGAAATCAGATCCAATGACTTTTCAGCACTTCTGTAGCTCCTCTTCAGCAGAGGAGCTGTATTCTGTTTGTTTTGCCAGACAATGAGACAAGGTTATTGCTTGGGGGAGCTATTGTTCTTAACAGTGCATTAGCCATTCAACAGCGTTTAATTCATGTGTTTTTGTGTCCAGTGGGATGGCGTGGGACCAATACCAGGATTCTCAAAGTCTCCCAAAGGAGCAGAGATGCTGTGGCATCCTGCTGTGGTGAAACCCTACTTGACTCTCCTGGCTGAAAGCTCAAATCCCGCAACTTTGGAAGGTGCAGCTGGATCACTACAGAACCTCTCAGCGGGGAATTGGAAGGTAAAGTATGGATT
Source organism: Carapus acus (assembly GCA_900312935.1). NCBI lineage: Eukaryota > Metazoa > Chordata > Actinopteri > Ophidiiformes > Carapidae > Carapus > Carapus acus. The sequence continues at coordinate 739 of OMPJ01016015.1, read as the reverse complement.
ATGATGTGGTGGGCACACTGTGTCTCACTTCTCCCCGAACTGCTCCTCTGCATGTATCATACACAAATTGATAGTATTTTATGGTTCATCTACTGTGAGCTCTCCGAGTCGCCATTATCTTTACACTTTTGAGAATGCAGACTTCAAGACGATCAATTTTCCCTCACATTGTCTGACGTTTTCATGCCTTTTGTCTGTGCAAAGTTTGCAGCTTACATTCGTGCAGCAGTGCGTAAGGAGAAGGGACTGCCCATTCTCGTGGAGCTGCTGAGGATGGATAATGACCGGGTGGTGTGTTCGGTTGCTACGGCTCTCAGAAACATGGCACTGGATGTCAGGAACAAGGAGCTAATAGGTTAGGAGTCATACTCAAGCAAATTTGCGGGCTCTGGTATCCGTTCACTCATGATGAGTACAGTCCCCCCATGTGATAATAGACTAATGGGGGGGAGACACTGTCCGTTATAGCCTTTTGGCTATTTGGTTATACACAGGAAAAAAAATTATTTACGTTTTGTGGATGACAGATGAACTTGTGTCTAAAAAGGGGTACTTGCCGTCTTCTCTGTATTCCTCAACATGTGGTCTTACTATAACACACTACTCTACTTTGATTTACTGTATTTAAGAGATCGCCTATGAGCAATACACTCCAAGTCAGTGGTAGGCCATAGTTGCAAAAAATGCACGTTGGGGTGTATTCCCGCCCCTGGTGGACACTCCACAAGTTGGCGGACTC
>OMPJ01016014.1:0-17142 GCA_900312935.1 Carapus acus | reverse complement strand
AGTCATTGGTATTGATCCAGCCCTGTCAGAGCCAGATGATGAGATGTATTAATGTTCCTCTGTCTCGCAGAAGATCAAAAAAGAAGACAACAGAAGACAATAAAAAAAAAAAGAAAGAAAGGGATGGAGGGTGGGTGGTGCAAACCACCCCCTGCCGCCCCAAAAAGCAAATTGTCTGTTGGTAAAAATGTGCATTTGCTCTTTACAAATCTGTTTCATTGAATTGACAATATGGAGGAAAAAACATTTATCAAAGAAAACAACATAGCCGAATATCAAGAGTATAAAATAATCCTAATGTAACAGACTATGGGCAGCAGTGACTCAGTAGAGACTTTGTCTGGGGACAAGAGGGTAACCGGTTCAAATCCAGGTTCAGACTACAACGACTGGAAACTACACAGCTGGCTGGAGGGATTCCAGTTTGCCTCTTGAGCGCTGCCAAGGTGCCTTTAAGCAAGGCACCCAACTCCAACTGGCTGTGCCCTGACATCCTATAATACCCTCCAACCTGCATGACACGTTGTCTGACATTAGAGTTTGTGCTTGTTGATGATTGTGCCATGTACATGGGGCATTTGACTTGCTCTCTTTTTCTTTTCAGACAGAGACATTCACGCTAATATCCTAAGAAGCCTTAATCACCATTCTTGCTGCACTACAATATTCCACCATTAACATCCTCGCAAAAACCATTCAACACTTCAAATCCAAAAAAAGCACTGGGGAGCTACAGCCAGTGTCGTGATAAGTTTTGCTCTTTGGTCTTCAACATGCTGAGCATCTCTGAAATCTGTTTTCCTCATAAGGGCATGTTTTCTGCTGTACATCCTGGTCTAAAAAGAAAGAAAGGAAAAAAGGAGTCCAGCCCATCCATCTTATGGGCCCTTTGAAGCTGCAGTCTAGACACACACAGTTTGTGCATCTTACAGCAGCCTTGCATTAAAAAGTGTTCATGAGTGTCAACACACACATCTCACCCTCCAGTGGAGCACTGTGTGGAATGCTTAAAATGAACCCAAATGGGTTTGGCAGTTTGATTTCTGTCCTCTGAGGCATCAGGGCGCTAACTCTGACTTTTTTTTCCTTTTTGATAAATTTATGATGAGCATCTTGAGTTATTAGATGCAAGTAAGGGAAAAAAAACTGTGGTTAGGTGGCAAGTGGACATTCGTTTCTTGAAAAAAAAAGTTTTCTTTCTTGGTTTTTGCAGTGGATAACAACAGTGATCATGTTCAGTCGTTTCAATTTTGTGAGGGAATTAATTTGTTGTCAACAATTTAAAGATGCCTTACAGTGCCTTGTTTCCTTAAGATGAGAGAAATTAACAATGCACAGCATTGCTCGGAGAGCTTATAAGAATATCCTGATAATCAAAGATGATAATCAGAGAGGATCCTTGCTCAGGTTTTTCTGGGGTTGAACGACACAACAGAAGAAATGTCTTGCGTGTTTTCAGACGTCTGACCCATCGTTTACTCACACACCGGCTGGTTGTCAACACTGGTTGAAAGTGTTCACCTCTTCTCTGCCATTCTCTCTGTGCTCCTCTTTTTTCTAACACCCTCTCGGTGGACTATGTCATTTTCTGCGTTTCCCTTGTTTATTCCCTCGTTCCTTTCCTCCAAGTCCCTCTTCCACCTCCTCCCATGGTAGTTCAGTCATTCTCTTCATTACTGCTTTTATTGGCTTGACTATTCTCCATACGTGGCCATTTTGTTATTTGAGCTTCGCCACCCTCCCTTGGACTTAGAATTGAACATGTCACGTGGAAACATTCAATTCCACAAATCCTTCCAAAACAGCCCTGGCGGCCATTTCCTCCAGCGACGACATCAGTTTGTACCAGAGATTACATGTTATACTGAGCAGCTTTACTGCCAGACAGGGAACAAAAGTCATCTATAATCAAAGAGCACCGCAAGTGCTTTCAAAAGGCTCTCACTCCACAAATAGTATCTGGGATATCTCCTGAGCAATTTCAGATGAAAGGTGAAATCTATGCATTGCTGATGAGACATTGAAGTGAAAGGTATTATTAAAGCTTTACAGTGCAGTATATTGTGCGCATTGAATTGAAAAACTGAATCCATCACATCTTTGATGATGAAGCAAATTTCCTCAGCGGCAATAATTACAAACCAAGGATCACAAATTTGCCTCCCTCTGGATTAAGCGCGAGGACTACATGAAAAACCGACAATCGGTGTGTAATTTATGAGCACGACAATAAGATGAGTATGAAATCATCTTTTTTTGACACCAAGAACGATCTGAATGAGCGAATAATCGTGATGATTACAAAGCAGTGAAAACAGAGCCACCCAGGCCAAGAGAGCGGAAGGTGAGAGGCGATAAACGTGAAAAAATTAGATGTGACACCGTTGCCAAAATTAGAGTGTGCCTGCCAAGTATAAGCCAAGATGTGGACGAAAGAATGCAACAACCCCAAGTAAAAAGCAAGTGTACATGCAAAAGGAACACGTTAAACACAGAAAAAACATTAATAAACACAAAACATGACAAGATAAACACACATTCTCAACATGACTGGGAATGTGAGAGATGGGCATGACTACTGAAGAAAAGAAAAGCAAAGATGCAATAAATTCTCATTAATTGTCCCCTGGACAAATTAAGTATTTCTATTTGCGATGCATAAAGTGAAGTAGAAAATGGAAGTAAAGATGTTCGATGAGTTTGTCTGTTTTGATACTGTATATGTCAAATACTAAAAGAGGTAAAAGCTGAATGTTGTGAAATTAACCTTTGACTAAACTGAATTGATCTGGATCCAACGTTTTTAGGAAAATGAATGCAGACAAAGGCGTCTATGTCATTAAAGTGGCTTTGAGTAGCCTGCCTGCCTGCCTGCCTGGCATAAAGATAAGTGCCAGGAGCCGGGAACGTTTCCCACCCTCCACGTCTCAAATTTGTCAGGGAATTAGCAGGCAGAGGTAATGATTTTCAGGCTCATCTCGGAGGTGTGTGAAAAAACACATTTCAGCTCAAGACTTGAACCCAAATGTCCGCTGGAACCCTCAATCGCTTCCTCTCATCCAGCAAAATGTGAAATAACAAAACAGAGTAAGGCAAATTCGCTTTCTCCCAATCTGCAGCAGAATGGGAGAAGTAATTCTAATGGGTAGAGGAGCACATGGAGACATGGAGACGTGGACACATGGTGCTGCGGTGTCGTCGTCAGCGCTTCACACGACATTTTGATAACAAACTGTTGACACGTTTCAAATATTATTTCCAGGCGCTCAGATTGTGTTTGGATGAATTGGACACCAGATGCCACACAGCAAACCCCCTAGAAAATTGAAGCCAGTGACCCGAGGAGAAGACTTTTGGCAAACGCTGTGCTCAGGGGCGCCAAGCACATGTTAGTTTAGTGGAGAGATAAGAATGAAACAAACGTCTCACTTGTCAGGACTTTGCTTGCATTTGGATGAACTGCTTATGAACTGCTTTGGACAGAATCTGGATAAGGATAAATATTCACCCCGCTGCCGGCTGTTTAGCATCCCTAACGTGATGGTGTGTGTTAAGGGCAGGTTCAACCTTAGTTCAAAATGTACTGTCCAATCTTAAGTTTTCCAGGATTCAAGACGAAAATTAGTTTTGACGGTGTGACTCCACATCATGGATTCACAAGCGCCAAAAATCTGCTGGTGCTATTCATCATCACAGATGTTGTCAGGGCTTGAGTGACAGCAGATCAGAATCTTGCTTTTCATGAGAAGAGATGGGCAGATGTGAAGCGTAAAAGATGCACCTTGCAAGTACACAGGTGCATGTGGCGGTGATGGAATTAACCCCCACTGACCTCCTTACCATATACTTCTCTGAGATGATGTGAGCCTGTTGACGGGCAGTGTTGCGGCCATTCTCAGGGGCATTCACAGGTGTTTTCACAGCACATTTCACTGCATCAGCATGGCCTCAGGGCTTCGAAACAGGAGCTGCAGATTAGTGTCGCTCTGTGTGTGTGTGTGTGTTTGTGTAAGAGGTTGAGGGATGGGCTGAGGCTCCCAACTCAGAGGTTGAAGTCCCAATACTGACGACAAGAAACTGGAGGATGGACTAGTGGCTGGAGGGACTATAGTTCATCTCCTGTGCACTGCCAAGGTGCCTTTGAGCAAGGCACCTAACCCATACCCAACCTGCATAAGGACACAATTCCCATGTGCCCATGTGTATATTCTGAATTTCCCTACAGGATTAATAAAGTGTGTCCCCCTCTTCTCTTTTTTCTAAAAGATTGATTGGGTGTGAGGGGCTTTTGTATTTTCAAGGTGAATGCGTTCGACACACAAACAACGTTGCGTCAGATTAAAGTTTTTGTGCTGAGCTTCGTTGCGTCTTCTATCCGCCGCCTTCGACCAGTTTACTCTTTTTTTTTAACTTGCCTTTGGAAGTAGCGTCAAAATCGGGACAAAAAGTGGATGGACAATGTGGCATGGACAGAGAGAAACAGGAGTCACAGATTGAATCAAGGTTAAATAGAGACAACGGCGTGTCCTTGAACAGCACACTGAAAGTTTTCCTGAACCTATATCACATAGTTTAGAAAGTATTTTTTGAAATAAAAAACAAAAAACAAAAAAACAAAAAAAAAACACAGTGGCGGTAGGAGGTGCGGGTCAAGAGAATGGATGAAATGCCTGCAAAGCAATTAGTCTCAAGACTAAGAGAGTCTTTGGAAAAAAGACTGAATTCAAAGTCCAGAGAACCAGCGCAGCACAGATAGCTTCATTTGGATTGTGCTTTTATCACTATAACTACTCTGACAGGGCTTTACTTGGTGCAATTTCTCTTTCTCTTTTGTTTTGATGTCAGGGTTTTTGCCGTGATGTCTTCTGCCACGAGGTAATTGTTGTAAATGGGCCAGAAGAAAGCTGCAGGAAGAAACAACCAATTTCCCCCCCCATTGTTCCAGCGTAAAGATCAGATTATTTTGACAAGTGTGAAGCTTTTCTGATGGTTTTGAGCAAAACTGTTGCTTTCATACATAGTTGCAGACAAGGACACCCCCACAAATACTCTAACAATAAATCCCTCAACTGGGCTTAAAGATTCAAGGGTGGTTTTTCAAATTCAACTCGATGCATATCGATTTCTTAGAGTGTGTTACTGACAAACTTGGCAAACAATCTTGTTGAATTACCAATGCTATCAAGGTTTGTACTCACTTGATGGTTGCTGACGTAAACGTTAAAAACAGAAGTGTTCATTTGCTACTGGATACGCAGCTGTGCCTGGTTTAGGTCGCTAAGATTCCTTAAAGTTTTGTGCCTGGCCTGAGCGACATTATGGCAGGCGATAATTGAAAAGGAGTTGCAAAAATATTCCTGGCTAAACTGGAGAATGCTGAGGGACAGAGTGGCGTCCAAGGCTGACTGTCCCCATGGCTATCCTAACAAAAGCTTTTTACAAGTCCCAATAATGTGCTCGCATTGGAGACACAACAGTGACCAATCTGGAAGCTCTCAACAGCCAAAATTCCGAGGCCATCATTCACACAGCTCTTCCACAAACAACAAACAATCGCAATATGAGATCACACTATAATTTTCCTCTAATTCCGATGTACTTCCAAATGTGGACCAGGGGAGCATTGAGCAGACTGGAGCAAAGTTAGTGTACGGAGACGTTTGGTTTGAGGTAGAAGGTGTTTGGAAACATTTTCGACCTGCACTAGATGCCATAATGTGTCAAAATATCGTGTCGTACAACTGTCACAACACAACATATCCTGTGAGTCACATTCACCATGCTGCTGTTTCCATCATCCGTGGCGAAAATAAGTGAACGCAAAGATCAACATGGATGGTTAAACTAAATGCGGCCACTTACATACCCTTTAAAATAACTGCAGCTTTCCATCGTGAGCAGGTGTAAAAGGTGAGAAACAGACACGCGATATATCCGCCGTGCTGCCGTCACTCATCCTTCTCTCTCCCCTTCAAACCATGACTGGAGGCCCATCGAACCCACCGACAGGAAAATTGGCCCCCGAGCCACGAAAGCCTCCACAACGGAGCGCGTAATCTCGTGCGTAATTTCGTCTGGGGAATTGTAACCAAGTACAGAAACCGCATGCAACAGGAGGATGTGGTGAGAGTGGCTGAAGAGTAGAGATGAGAGGTGATAGCGGCAGAATAAATCCAGACACGCACGCACACACACACAAAATGGAAAAAAAACGACCATCAGAGCGTACAAATCCCATCTCGTGTTCATTCCACAGGCATCCGACATAAATAATAAACGCAGCAAACCTGACACACCGGCTGTAACAGGCGCTACCGCCGCTGTGAAAGGGAGGCGGCAGCAGCTGCTCGGGTGAGGCGGTCTCTTCCTCCTCCTTGACCACTTCAGCGTGGAATTTTTACTACCAACTGCCAGTGAGTTGAAAATCACACCCACTCCCATCCACCACCCCCCCCGAGCGCCACGGACAGACACCCTTTCATTTTCCTCTCAAATTCATACAAGCCAACAGCAAGGCTCACTATCCTTTGTGGGGTTTGTCAAGATGCTGTCGTCCACTGATCGCCACAAGAAGGGACGACAACTCTGCAGATAACTTCTCTGATCGACACCTCGTTTATTCGAGGGACAAATAGAATCAGAGCAGGTTTTCTTGATGATAGTTTTGAGATTGTTCTTTCAATTATTGCCCAAAGTTCTGAGTGGTAGGCTACAGTTTTGCGGTGAGGTTCATGGGAGGTGAAATATGAACTTCATCACAACCACATTTACAAAGACACAAACCATTTGATTGGCAGGACTTAACAGGTTATGTTTGGAAAATAACTTTGTAGTGCAAATCGCTGACCTTTCATTAATCTCTTCATTTTCCTTTTTTTTCTCTCCATGCTGACAGGTGAGGCATGGCCTCACATGCCTCCCCCGACCACCTTTTCCGAGTGAGCAGCTGCAGCCAAATTTTTTAAAATCCCAGATTCATGGATGAAGTCAGACCTATTCAAATATTTGTCAAAATTCTCAGCAGACTGCATCCTTACACACCAGCAGCTACAAAAACAGGTTGATTTTCGGTGAACAACGGTTGTATTTACTCCAATAGAAAAACCCTCACACTCCAATTCCAAGCCCCACGTACAATCTGTGGCCAAAATGATATTTTTCTCTTACTCTCTCACAAGGCTGATGATTCAGACCTGGAGGAAGCTGCAACCGCAGTGTTGCCCGGTCTGAAGGCACGAAACTACCCTAGGCTTCTCCTCTGAAAAATCAAACATGACATCATGGCAACTCTCGCTTCCCCCTCCTGCTTAGCTGTAGGTGAGCAAACAATCTCTGGTAATTTTGCTCAAAATGCCGCTTCACACCAGGAGCTAAACAATTTTCAGACTGTCGGAGACACTTATACTTTGCACAGAGGGCCCCCTGACCTCCTTACCTCCATTAGACACATTCTCACACAAATACAGTCTTTTCTTTCAACCTATTATGAGAGCTGATGATGTGGTTATTTCCTGCTGCAGCTCCTTCAGAATAATATGCGCATCCATCTCGCTGAAAAGTGTGAAAAGTTTAAATTAATTCAAGATAAGATTCACTAATAGGGATGAAGGAATCTCAGCATGGCACCGATTTAGTCCACGAATTCAACACCTATAGCTCATTCATGCATGGTACAATATGACAGTGCTGAGTGTTGAAGTTTCAGGCAATCTTGTGCCTATTATTAGATTTTTAGAGTTTTCTTTGTTTCATTTTCAAGTGTTTGTGGTATTCTTCTGTTCAATCATCGGTCACTTTTCCTCTGCTGCCCATATTCGGGGACATTGGCTACTGTCATCTGGACCTCATAGACCCAATGTAGCAGGAGAGATTTAGTACCAAACAGCAAAGGGTGAACGTTTCTCCTCCCAAAAAAGGTTGACAGACTGGATATACAATAGGGTCTGTCATTTAGATAAAATAGTACTTTTACCTTGGGGAGACTACACAGTGCTGTTGAAATGCTGTTCAAGTGGTCAACGGAAAGGTCAGAGGATGCGGCACTTATCTTTTCACTGCCGACGTTACAAGACATTCATGGCTCTGTCACATGACACATTCAAAAGTAATCAACCGTTCTCTCCCAACAAGCAGTCAATCTAAACGCACTGAAAACACCAAAAAGTAAATGTTTGGTAGTAATAAGCGAAGGTGAATCTAAGGTTATATACTCCTGCTTGACAGTTTTGTGTGTCATACGTCAACACTGCAAAATGAACTCTTAAAAGTTCTGCAGACCAGGATTGTATTAAACGTCCCCCCCACACACACACACCTGAGCACGCGTGTGATGAAGAGCACCTGCCGTGTAAACAAAGGTGCTGCCAATCAAGCATATCAACACAGCAGCAGAGGCAGCGGAGACGCCGAGCCTGTGAGGTTTTAAAATGAATCCCTCTGACCTTCATCAGTGTTTCAGCTCCTCCTCCAGGCTGATAGTCGGTTGTTTGCCTGCTTGGTAATTAGCTGCTGATGTGACTAAGACAGGAAACAAAAGTGAGGTAAACGCTGCTTTAATGTGCTGCATCTTGTGAATAAACTTTATTAACTGTGGGAACCAGGGACAACATCTGACATGTAATAAGGAAATGAAAATCAGCCAATAATAAGGAAGTGAAAATCAGCCAATATGTCAGCCATAAAGATATCTGTGCTAAATGAACACACACTTAATTATAAGATAAAACAGTCATCATCAGAGTTTCACATATTGCCTGCATTAGACCGCATATAAAACATTAGACAGATTTTCCCAGGTGCCAGTCAAAATCGTATTTTTAGGCTAAACAATCAACAGTATAATTATGTAGAATGATGGAGGCTCTGGCCTTCAGAACAGTACACAGTCTGTTCTCATGAACGATAAACAATATATTTTTGTGAATCACCAACCAAAGTGTGGCGACATGCACCCTGCAGCTCAGTTTGATCTTCGCCTCTGCTGCTTTTCCACCTCATTTCCTCCAACTCTGACTTTTTCATGGCCTTCAGCAGTCTGAATATTATATCCTTCCCACCAATGTCACTTCTTCACTCCTTTCAAATTTCATTTCATGAGGTAGGCAACGCTCATAATACACACTCCTATCCCAATGTTTGGTTGGGTTCAAGCCGTAGGTCTTTTTTACAGTTCTTTCCAAATACAGCAGAGGCAAAACAAAAACTATGCAAACCAAATGAGCCATCCAGTTAAAATGACAGAGGAACAGAGGAATTAGAATTGAACTCAACAACCAAATACATATGAAAGCCATGAAAATACCTAATTCTCTAAGTTTGTCTGATCAATGATCAGCTTCTCCAGGAATTTCCACAACTGCTCACATAGGTGATTTCTTGACACTGCTGTTGCCATTTTGAGCCCACGTTGGACAAACAATATGTATTACATATAACACAACATGCTTTTACTGTAAAGTATCGAAATTAGTTAAGAAAAACTTGAATAAGTCATTGTCACACAAAGACACAATAGCCTGGAAATGTGGGATCGACTGTGAGGAGATGCTCCGTACAACTACAGCATTTTCACAGCAGCTCTTGTTTCTTTCTTTATCATATACAATATCCTCTCTCTTATATATATACATTAGCCTCTTCATGGCTCCTGTGATGGAAGCAGTGATGTATTTCTGAACTTACTCTGCTGGCCTAACTTTTGGTGGATAATAGGTAAAACTGACAGCAATTCACACTTGTACTGTATATTCACATGTCCCTCAAGAAAGTAGCATCTCCTCATATCATCCACGAGAGGATCCAGATGAGGAGCACCACCTGTAATTACACCCATGGAAGTTGTTTGGCAGATGGCTGAGAGAGATCTCATGTCAGGAATGATGTACTAATGATATAGTGACAAATGTGCACGTAAACATCTGAACAATGAGATCCTAGATGAGGCATTAAACCGTAACAAAACTTAAGTTCTTCAAAAGCAGGCGCACAGCAGGAAGCACGGACAACGGCCGGTGATGCTCTCATTCTTGCTTGGGTTCCCTGAATGACCTTTGTGAGCTCCCATCTGAAATTAAGTTGGCTGCAGCTGAATGTCTTCTGACATATGAGATCTTACCAGAAAGAAAAACTACCCACGCAAAGACTACTGCTATCAAATCAGATGTACCTGGTGGTCAGATTTGATGGTTTTGACATAAAGTAAAAGTTCTGGGACATTGAGGAAAGGTATTGGCAAAGTAAGGCACTTTGAAATTTTGCTGTGCTCCTTTTGACGTTCTGTTTACTCTGCAAGTTACTGTTGGATACATCATATCTGGGAGTGTGTGCTGATATTGCCAATTTATGTGACACGGTTTTGTGTTACTCTCAGATTTGGTGTTTCTCCTCATATAGGAGAATTAAGTGAAATTGTTTAGATGCCAAATATTGACATAATACGAGTCATCTCTCACAGGCTTATGTAATTTTACATGTCCTCCGGTGCAAGACAGTCCCTCCGTGCTGTTTGGTGGCATAAACAGCTTCTAAGTGTTTGCTTTTGTCGTTATGCAATTATATCTGAAAGTGTTCAATTGTGTACACATGCTGCTAATACTGTGTAAAGCTCCTAACATCCCATTTTAGAGAGCTCCAAAATGGCATGGAATTTTGCCTAGAGATATGATGAATATTACCATTTTCCTAAAAAGAAGTCCATTTCAAACAGTTCAAGGTGTCTGTGACATCTGCTGCAGTAGAACACAATGTCGTCGCCACAGTCTGATCAGTAAATGACGAGACACATGAGGATGGCGTCAATTGTGATTGTAATGGCTACAGTGTCTTGCATCATCATTGTAATTTCCCAACTGTGAAATGGGACATGAAATATTAATATACATCATTATAATTCAGTATATCGTAATTTTAATGTGGTGCAGCTTTAGTGCTAAAACCTGGTCAGTAAAACAATCCTGGCACCTCGGCAAGTGTTGCCGTCACCATGGAGCTTGCACTTTATTTATTTTCCCATTGTGTGTGTAGCCTCTGCTGGGAGATTCATCAAACCGCTGCAATGAACTGAGCTGCTGACATCTGGTTTGAAACCCACCAAAAAAAGAAAGAGAAAAGTGTAACCGTTGAAGGAGAACCTGCTTGACCGAGGCCGTCATGGACTTCCAACCCAAGAGAAGGTTATCTAGCGCTGACTCAGCGCACCCGTTACACCCTCCACTAGTTTTCCAGATATGAAGGATGCGCTTTGCTTCTCCGAGTTAAACTCCAGAGAAGCAGAATGAGAGTGAACATGAGGGAGTGACGGCTTGAGCATGACGAGCACATCCATGTTCCTCCGATTGACCCTTGATGAAAAAGAAATGAACCCCATAATGAGAGCACCATCTCGGAAATCGTAAATATGATGACCCAACCTATTGCGGTATTTGGAGACTAATATATTTTTCATCCCTAGAATTCTGCCGCTAGATGTATCAGCAAGCTATGCAATGCGCATCGATTCCCAAAATTCTGGATTGGGAGTGTTGAGAGGTCAAGCAGCCGGCGAGAGAGAAAAGCAGCAGTCGGGCAGGAATGGCCCGAGGGCGACTGATAAAGCTGAATGGGTTACCGGTCCTGGAGGTATCGCTCGGCAGCAAAGAAGAAGAAGTTGGAGAGATGAGATGGAAAATGTCAGACTGCAGCAGAAAGCTTTGGCATTCAGAAGAGCAAAGCTGCAGCTCAGAACAAAAACGCCTGATGACGTATTTACAGACGGTCTGGGTGCCAATGAAGCAGGTCACGGATCAATCTCAGAGTCAGGAGTGGTAGAGAAATGACGTGCATTAAATTCTTATGTGCTGCATAGAATAAATGTCTCAAGTTGAAAAGAAATAAAATGAATTGGATGTGGTTGCCTTTGTTGGTGCAGTGTTAGTGTAGATGGTAAGAGTTGTGTATTGAAATATGATCATTTGCTTTTGTTTTCAGCCAAAAATGGGCTCTCCAAAGAAACCTTTAAAACCAAAAGCGGATTTCTTTTCATTTTTGAGCATTGTAAGTGTCTCTTTTTTAACAAAATAGTCACTTGTGACTCGTGGGGAGTTTGTGCTTTTAGTTCTTTTTTACAATTCATATTCATAAACTGAGTTTATGCTCACGTAGTTGTATCAGTAGCACAATATCACTGTGTTTACTCTATGCCGAGATGTTGGAAAAGTCCTTTGGTGATACGTCGACACATTTGTTTAGCAGTTTAAAGCCATGCTAAATGTGTTTGTAATGCTTTTGGTTATGTGTGATGTGGGAAGTTTAACTTAACCCGATCAGGTTTGGTGAAAATACAATGTGTACTTCAAACTCTATAGGGACACAGAAGAAGCTGCTAGATAAAGTAGCTCACCAGGTAGTAAGTAGTTAGGTAGGTAGGTAGGTACTTTACTAACGTACTTTACTTTGATCTTGTGATTCAGGAAATTACAGGCCCCAGCCTTTATAAAGCATTGAAAATTCCACAAATTCAAACGAAAGGCAGCTCTTCCCCGCTATGTCCTTCTCCTTATCACTGGTAAATAAACAGCCGTCGGTGTACCAGCTGTCCATTGGCTGCTCAGTAACAGGTGTGAAACAGCAAATTTATTTGCACATTTGTCTAATTTATTTCGTGTTAATTTACCCATGTAACCATGGGACTGTGGTTGTTTGTTTGTCTCTTTGAATATGTGTTGCATTTTGTTTTGTTTCTTGCAGTTTTTCTCCACGTCTTTCGTTATTTCTGCTGTCTGCTTTGCTTTAATGCGGCGATAAATGTTGTCAGCATACGCGGAGGCCGATCAGTTTGCATTTTGGTCTGTGCTGTCTTTGTTGGATTTGCTAACTTGTTTAAAAGGAAAAAAAAAGAGAAAATTCCAGGTGACGAGCGAACACCCACCACGAGGAGGCTGTTTGGCGCATCGTTCAAACAGAAGGAAAGGGTTCATCTCTTCATCATCTCTTCCTCAACATATGGCGCCACCGCAGTCGCTTGCACGCTGAGCAGCCACATAGGGCGCCGTGACAGATGAGTTTTGTGGTGAGTGGTGTTTACTGCAGCTCCAGCCCGAGTTGGCAACAGGATTATCTTTAAACCTGACAGGATTTCATGGTTTACGCGTTTTGCTGCGCTCCACATTCATTTGAAGTACAAATTCTACAATATAATTTTTTTTCTTACCCCCCCCATGCATCCAGAAACTGCAACTCAATTTGAAATGTTTGAGTAAAACTTGTGCACTTGACAATGACGTGCTTGCAAATAAATCTAAATGTGTTTAGTGTTGCAGTAAATTGTATATAAATAAGTATTCCATATGAACCTAACTCTGGAGCGCAAGGGAGTTATGATGCCATTATTTCATGAAGACGGCAACCAGAAATATTTTTGAAGAATGGCTGCAGAGCAACATGTGTTTCTTAGATGAAATGTAACTATCACCTGACCGGATCACCTGCTGGCATCTTTTGTCCTCGTGGGTCTGTGTGGATTTCACAATAAAAACATTAAAGGTCGCCACAATGCAGCGGGACAAAACAACAGGGCAAAAATGGACGCCAAGGATGAGCCTGAAGTTTGTGAACCTGGTGCTGTGTCAATTATACGGCCTCCTCTCCATCAAAAGCGCTCAGCTGGTGAATGGACAGCAGTGATAGCTTAGTACATGTACGGCTTTTACATGCAGTGCTAATTTTAACAGCCTTTGATTAGCTGAAACCAATAGTCACCTTTTCAGTTTCATTAAGCCGCACGATGAGACACTGCGTACCTCAGTTTTTTTTTACGCCATGGCAACCCATCTGTTACAGGCTGCAATTGTTTTCAGTATGTGAACATGTCGACTGATCTTGAGTATCAGATGCTGTACAACTTCACTGCTACTTCTTCCCTCGTATTCCTAAGAAATGCAAAAATTACTGTTGTTCGTGCAGAATTCATTGCTCTAAAATTATTATCATATGGGCAGGAGTTGCCAAGTCATCCAACAGTGCAACAATTGGTGCGTTAAGGCATGAAAGAGAGGAAAAGGAGCAAAGTGAAGACAAATTTCGATCTCTTTACACAGGTGCCGATCAATATTAATATCAGTGCAAGTGGTGAATCAATATTTTTGACATTTGGACCCATCGGTCCATCACTTGCTGTGAGCATATGTTGGAACCGATTAAAGACAAGGAATGAATATTTAACCACAGCCCGCGGCGGCTCTGGTGACCCGGCCCGCCTCTTTGCCTGATGATCAGTGAAGTTGAGAAATCCAAGGGTTAATCGGCCTACAGAACTCAGGAGCCATGGCTCTGCGCAAATGAGGTTTTCAGAGGTGATGATTCATTAAAGTGTCTGGTTTCTGTACAAATGAACATGCACCACAGGGCTGCACGCAACACAAGAAAGACTTTTAAATTCTGCAGCACGCAGCCGTCCCGGGGAAGAAAACATGACCACGGGCAACATGAACCTGTGGCCTCGGGGCAGCCTCCAGTTTATCTGTTTGCTCATTCTCTGCTCTCTGTTCCCTGGGAAATTGGGGAGTTAAAACTTGTATTTTGGAAATATTACTGCAAACATTGCAAAACAACAATATGCCTATTCACTGATTCTGATTGTGGCTACAATTTGATAGTGTTGATTCTTCCCACAATGACAATAATGAATCACCCAGAATGTGGTAAGATCAGCCATGCGGCTGCTGGTGTATCTATGCACAGTGTTCTTCTGAGAGTATTTTGTTTTTGACCTTGTTCTCAAAGCACTCTGCAACTAATGGCAGCTCAAAAAGTTTCAAAAGTTTAGAAGTTTTAAAAAATCCTGAAACTACAAAAAGTCAAATTATCTGTATTCAATAAATTTGTGTAAAGAGATAACAGGAAAAATGACAGATATACAGATTGTGAAGATATGTATGCATTGACAAAGAAGAATAGTGGACTGAAAAAAACATATTTATACATACATTAAATGTCCAGGATCAGTGGATCAATACACAGATAAAGTGGCTATCTACCTAAATATACAGTGGGTTGTGTAGCTGTATTTATGGGAGCATGTAATGTCTGTATACTGCAGATGTTTTATATGTGACTCATCCATAATGGACTTACTGTAAGCAGAGAAACATAATGTCTGCTTATGTTGCAAGAATAACCTTAGTTCAAACCAGACTCCCGGCAAGTACAATGACAAAGAGCCTCTGTGAACTGTCCACATTTGTTGTCCATTACCTCAACGCTCCAAATGTCAGAGTTCGAAAAGGAGCCGCTCAGTACCACCAGCAGACCAACAACGTTGAGCGATATTGTGGCTCATCCCTCAGTTTTTCCCGTCAACCTCCTGCCCTAACGACATCATTCAGCACTCAACCTTCTACATGCGACCACGCCAAGACTCTCCCGTTAGCACGCCACGATAGGTAGCGGTCGCAGACGCACCGGCGCCCGACCGACAGAATAATGACTAGATGATGATGATGGTGACGGGAAATGTTGGAACAAAAACCATTAGAGATGCACCGCGGCGGCAGAGTGGTAAACGAGTGACAGGTCTTTGGATGAATGGCAGCAGAGGGCAAGAGAGTCGAATGTGTGTTTGGTGCACTGTTACATCATGAATGTCAAAAGGCTCTAAGATGACATTTCATAGCTGCTGCGGGTGCTGCTGCTCCTGCTTGCGTGATTGAGTCAGTGGGCTGATGTTGAGTGTGGGTTGAGGAGTGGATGTCAGATCAGAGCAAAACACCTCTTCTCAGTTGCGCTGCGGCTGAACACCCTATTGGGCCTATAACAGCTTGAGACACACCTCTTGGACGGGCCGCATGTTCTATGGTGGACCCGTCTCGCGTGTAACACAATGTGAGGCGAGCTTCACGCCCTGAAATTGGTTTCTTGGAATCACCAGGTCACCAGTCTCCACTGCCAGCAAAGATCCATACCTTCATTTTCCAACTGAATTCCTCCTAATTGATATTTTACTCCTTCTGTTAGCCCGCATCAATGTTCTAGAGGCCAACATTATTTTTCAATTAAATCATCAATTACGGCATCAATCCCCATTAGCGAAGGATGATGAAGTTCAAGCGGAGGTGATGAAATGGCTTCTGTCTGGCTCTCTTCCATTCAATCTGAAGGTTTGCGCTCTGCCTTTACAGCCAAATTTCGTAATTACCCCTGGTTCGCAGCTGACGCGGCCATTATCCACCCCACAACGCCGGGATTATTATCCAGGAGACCCACCAGAACTGAAGAGGCTTGTTGGATGAGGAGCGACATGTCCTCAAAAACATTCTGACTCATATTCCACTCAGCCACGGTGACCCGGATGACCGACTCTACCAACAACAAACCCGAGCCCTGTTCTGGAAAAGTGGCATGGAAGGATATGATTGTTAATTTTTCCGAAAAGTACTACAAAAAACTCTCAATCACAATGACTTTGTCCAACAAATGTGCGGAAAATGAGCATTGGTAAGCATCAAAATTACACAAAGTGCTGTGTCCTGTCTACAAAATGGTGAATGTGTATGTCAGGGGCAAGCTCTTTATTAACTGTTTATTCAGTGTTGGGCAGTAGCGGCGTTACAAGTAGCGACGTTACTAGTTCAACTACATTTCTCAGTAGCGTGGTCGTAACGTCGCTGTTTTCTAAATCAAATAGCTTTTAAGTAGTGAAACTATTTTACTGATCAAATAGCGCGGGGTCGCGTCCGCAGAAGCTATGTTTTCTCAGGTATTTCTAAACCTCAAACGCAGCGGAGCTTTTGCTGCTTTTTTATTTATTTTTTTGCTTTATTTAAACAGACGGGAGCACAGACCTGCACATGCGCGTGTAGCCAACAGACGCGATTCCGTGTCACGTCACATACCTGTCCTGCTGCTGATGAGAACGAGTGAGCAAATGAGGAGGAAAACAGAGGAGGCGGGAGAGAGTCCGGAGTCGCCATGGCCCTATCTTGATAAGTTTATGACTTTAACTGAATCATCAGAGAAAAAATATGTGTTCAGATGCTTACTCTGCAATCTCAAAACGAAGCTGCTCTCAACGTCCAAGGCGACAAACACAAATTTAAGGACACACATTTAGGTGATTCCCGAAGCTAACGCAACAATCGCCGGCTAAGATAATAATTGCAATTCAGTCAG
>OMPJ01016011.1:24282-38822 GCA_900312935.1 Carapus acus | reverse complement strand
CGGGGCGTCCATCAGCTCGACAAATCCACACAGGCAGCAGTCTGTGCTTGTCGGTGACATTGTGCCAACATGGCTCCAACCCCCCTCTTCCTTTGTAGTGTGTGTGTGTGTGTGTGTGTGTGTGTGTGTGTGTGTGTGTGTGTGTGTGTGTGTGTGTGTGTGTGTGTGTGTGTGTGTGTGTGTGTGAAGTACCTGCTGGCTCCATGCCTGACATGCCTTTCCAGACTTGGTGACATTGATGGTGCCTTGGTAGAATTGTCCTCTGTCATTGTAACACATTGCTGTTGTGAGAGAAGGGCAGTGGACAGGCTCAATATTTCTAGAATGTTAAACTTGCATGGTAAAACATATACAGGCGGAGCTCACTTACTTGTTGTTTGATCTTTCTTAATTTCTGAAATGAAGGAATAACGAAAGAGTTAGACAACATTGACTTTTGAGAAAGGAGGCTCAGCGATATGTCGTCATGTGTTTGAGCTCAGTTTAGGAAGTCAAACTTAACAAGCCAGTCAATGTAAACAAGTAAGGCTGCCATATACCAGTCACACACAAACACACACACACACACACACACACACACACACACACTCCTTATTTTGGCTCAGTCCAGTCATCCATTCATTATGACCTCATCAGTATCCAGTGACCAACAGTCTTTATTATGACCCTCGGCCTGTCTTGACTGCTAGATGTGCTCCATTTCACTCTGCTCTGAACATTTCGGGGCGATTTCAGGGTCCCTTCATCTGTCTGTTCTTCTGATTTGTACGTCTGCCGCTTAACTGTCGACTCTTGGTAGTTTGAGCTGAGTCAAAGGTTGACTTGTTTATAAGTCATTTCTGCAGCCTGTTTTCGTCACTTTGACTTGCGTGTTCTGTTAGATGTTTACTAAAGAGAAGATCTAGTGTAATTTACACACAAAATTGGTTGAGCAAAAGGACTCATGCGTTCAAATGTGAATTCAGTGGAGACTAACACAAATAAACAATAACAAGTGAGACAACGACTCTGGAAAAAACAGATCTGGAGCTCTTAACCAAAGACTGGTAAAGTTTGGGTGAATTTACCTGTACTTCACTTGTTTCTACTTGAGACCCTCTCAATGATGTAATCAAAGCTTCAGCATTTGACCTTTCATCAAAAAGTTGTCCTTACCACCTATTTTTTCACCTTACCTGGGAATGGCGTGTGTGTGCAGGCATCTGGGTCAGCGTGAAGACTCGGTAGTGTCTGACAGTTGGGTAGCGGCAAACTGGGTGACTGAAAGCTGTAGAGTCCAGCCTGGGCTGAGCTCCTGCCCTGCAGCACGGGCCACTCCTTATGGCAGAACAGCTCCCTCACTGCCTGACAGTGTTCCCTGTTTATACAAAGGGGACGCACACATGATGGGAGTGATAGGACATTCACTCCATTTATCCATCCATCCATCTATGCATTCCATCATCCTGTCATTGTATTGGAAGTAAAATTGTTGGTCTGGGGCCCTTTTTGTTAGATATTGTGAAAAATGTATCTATTCATTTGTTTGAGTAGAATGAATTTAGTAGCACAGTAATATACCTGCAGTAGCATAAAGTAGCGCTAAGGAAGTGGGAGGTAGATAAAGACGGCAAGGGTTAGACCAGCTCTGACCATCACCTGCAGATCGGCTTGGGTGCAGGTCCCAGACCCAGTGGGTTACAGTCGGCGAAGGACAGGTGGCAGAGCAGCGAGTGCATTGCCTGCCTACACTGTGTGCCAAGTCCATCTATCTCCGCCCACCAGCTCTGAACCAGGAACTCCTGCGTTACCTCTGGGTCCGTCAGGGACGAGTTAAAGAAAACCAGCGAATCATCTGGCAGAATGCCGTGGCAAGCGTCCCCACGATACACGCTGCAGTAACCTGCACTGCCCTTGTACAACCTGTTGACAAAGGTAGAGATGCACACGCGTTATCATTTAGGTAGGTAGATAGGTACTTCATTGTTCCGTTAATCTTGCAATGCAGGTAATCAAAGCTTCATTTAGTTATTGCAATGCTGTTCCAGCCATCCAAGTTTGAGTTTGCTCATTTGCTGCTTAAAAGGTGGAAATAAGTGAAAATAGTGTATTGCAGTGGGACTGTTCATACAACTCACGTGTCACTAAATGTGCTTTTAGAGTACTGAAAGTACCCCAGATTCACACATGGGGGAATTTGCACGGCTGCCAGAGACCGTTTTGCCCTGTTACTTTGATTTACAGGCCTGCTGGTATTGCAAATTTTAGTGTCATGCCATCATTAAATGAGCTCAGGTCGGCATAGGCTCTAGTGAGATTCTATAATTCCATCTGGTTATTCTCGTCATTCCACTGTAATTTCAGCAACTAGTTGTTGAGCTCCTGTGATTGTGTGCTAATACACTAAAGAAGACCTGTGGAAGTTAACCCCATCCAATGTTGTTAGACATGTAAAATATGAAACAGGTTTTAAGGGGTCTGTGTCCCTCTCCATAGATCTGCAGTCTGACCCGTTCCTCTACAAAGCACAGTGGGTGTTAACGTTATCTGTCTCTGTGTTTCTTCAACCTGTCTGTTTGTCTGGCTGATTCTGCCCATCTCTCTCTCTGTCACTCACTCACTCACTCCTTCCCCTTCCACGTCTGTCCTCTCGCTGCATTTCCAAACTCCAAATGGCATCCTTCAGCGAATACTGGCAGCTCAGTAGGGTTCAAATCAAATCAACAAACCCAAATCTGACCCGAATATCTGTAAGATCCCCATCCCACCATCCCTCTCTGTCTCTCTCTTTCTGTGTGTCCGTGAATGTGTGCTTGATTCTGGTTATGCGGTCCAGATGTGGCTGGGATGCAGGCAAATTGTATCAAACCAGGGCATGTGTCCTCATTTCTTCACTGGAATCTTCCACCAGGCCTATGGTTTATCCAAGGCCGTGTCCTCTTTCGTGTGTTCAATCACCTTTAACATCGGCACGTGCGAGAGGATCGATGCTTGTTTCTCTCTCATTCTCTCTTTCTCTGTCACTATCCGTGTGTTCCTGTCTTCCTTTCTGTCTCTGTCTCTCCCTGTCGGCTTAACCCCTCTCTCACTAGATCTCTCTTTCTCCCTGGAGTTACATAGTCCAGATGTGGTAAAGCACATTGCTTTGTGGTTCAAGGGAGTTCAAGTTCAACATGCACCACATAGTTGACTGAAAAGTGCTCCTTCTTGCCCTGACAGGTTTATTGATGGAGCTAAAATGCATATTGTTCTCAGACAAGCCAAAGGAAGCAGCATCACTTAAGTGTACTCCAAAACAACGCAAACACAGATGGTTGCTGCCCATGTCAAATTGCTCTCAGACAGGCTGCGTGTATGTGCGTGCGTGTGTGCGTGCCTGCCTGCGCGCGTGCATGTGCGTGTTGCCTTTTTTTAAAAAATGGGTGGAGCATTATGGCTGAATAATTTTGAAGGATAGAGGGTACAGTTGGTTCCCTTTGCCAAAATTATTTATTTATGTACCTCATCCTCCATAACAACATTCACTGGGCATTAAAGCTTGAACTTACATGCACCAAAACGTTTGAGACATTGCACACCCAAGTAAAGTAATGAGAGCTGGCAGCACTGTCCCTGAACCTTAATCCTTAATCCTTGCCTTATCTGTGACCACCATGAAATGTCCTCAATACTTCGAATACTGTAATTTACCAGTAAACTTTCAAGTCATCCAAACAAAATTCACATTGGTTGATGAAATGAAACAAATGTTGATGATTACCTCATATTTGTTTTGGGGTGAGCACCAATCACATTTGACATAATGGCTACACACTTTAGTTTAGTTGGTATGGAGAAGATTGATGATGAATGAAGATAATTTTATCTTACCTCCATTCTATGGGGAAGTGGCAGTATCCAGAGGATGTCAGGCGCAGGACAGTGAGGAGGAGGAGAGATGAGAAGATGGGAGACAGAGGAGTAATGGTCAGTCTTCGTAGGATGAGGAACATTAACATGTTGTTCTCTCTGACTCGTAGAGGTTTACAGAGGAGACACTCGACAAAGTGACGTGTGTGTGGGCAACCAGCAGTCGCGGCGGCCAAATGGGAAGGATAACAAACAGCTGAGCCCACACACACAGACACACAAACAGCTACAATAACACACACCTCAAGTCACAACCCCCTCACACAAACAAGTAATGGGTGGAGATTGGTTTTGAACATTTTATGAATAATAATAATTTATGAATAGTGTGTATCCTTTACCTACGACGGTGACTCTGGCGGTGGCTTTGACAGTGTTGGCCCCTGCGGCGTGTCTGTTGGAGGCCAGGCAGGTGTAGAGGGCTGGCTTACTCACCATCACATTCAGAATGGACACGATGACCTCACCCACCAAGGTCTCTTCAACTGAGGCCCCCAAGATCTGAAGAGGGCGCAATGAGGAACATGTAAGACATGCAGACGTCAGGCTCCATTTTCGCTTGACTTTCCTTGAAAATGCACTTGAAAGGAGACATGGGCAAAAAGCTGCTCGTGTTTGACAGCCAAATCCTGTCGCCCAGTACCGTTCAGCCTGGAGTGATAATGCGCAACATTTCTATATTTGAAGGTGCGTGCGTGTGCGTGTGTGCGCGTGTGCGTGTGTGTGTGTGTGAGAGCGCGCGCGCCTGCTTTTACAGTGAGATTTAGAGATAAGGGAGCGGCGATAAGCTACAGTATTAGTCTCTCATTGTAGCCACCCTCCTGTTACTTGCAGCCTCCGTCAATAACCTGGCTCCACCCTCTCATGAGCACTGAACAGTATCTGCAACCCCAATTGTCCTGGAATCTCATCTCATTCTGTGTTACTTTATGTTACCTTGTTGATTTTAATGCTAAAAGTGACAAAGACATGGTCAGTCTGTTTATTTGTGCCTGGCAAAAAGCCCCAATATCAGCCAAAACACCTTGGTTTGGCACTCATGGTCTACAAAGTAATCTATAGCCTACTTCATGAATAATAATACCTCCAAGCAGGTTGATGAGAGGATCGATTGATGGATGGATAGATAGATGGCTATTCGACAAAAATTTAATCAACAACTTCCACTAAAAACTCCCTTAGTATTCAAAGATACTTGCAGAAACACACGCACACACACACACACACACACACACACACACACACACACACACACACTGGCTCTGACCGTGTTCCCATTCTCCAGCCAAGTGATGGCTGGTATTGGGTTTCCCGAGGCACTGCACTCCAGGGAGATCTGGCTCCCATACACCACTCTCTTCTCCTTTGGAACTTGGAGGATTCTTGCTGGTGCTGTGCACAAAGGGAAGATGTCACAAATTTCTTCATCATACAAAGGGGGTGCTGTTTGTTCAGCTCACGTATCGGCCAACGCACCTTGGACCTCAATGGTGACAGCCTTGGAGAAAGCCAAGCCGAAGCTGTTCCTGGCCACACAGCGATACTGTCCTGCGTCTTCCCTCTGTATGTTGTGTATCTTTAGGGCACCGTAGTCTAGAATGGTGACTCTGTCACTGATCTACAGGAAACACCACCAGTTAATTACATCTTTGATACACTAAATGAACTGAAATGTTAATGAGCATGAAACCTTGATGAGCTCATCGTCTTTTAGCCAGGTGATGTCGGGCTTAGGGTTGCCAAGCGTGACGCAGGGCAGGACCGCTTTGGACTCCATGAGCAGGGTGACGTTGCTAGGGTGACGTTTGATCTGTGGTTCTGGACAGAAGAAGAAAAGAAAGCGAGAGAGATGAATAAGAAAGAATCAACATCTGTGTGCCTGTTGGCTGAGAGGTCTTTGATGCTGTGATACATACTCATCTTCAGCTGCAGTGCCCCGCAGCTTTTGGCGGGCTCGCCGATGCCATTGTTGGCCAGGCAGCAGTACTCGCCGTTGTCGGTCTCTTTGACGTGAGGGATAATCAACATCTGACCCTGCTCCCTGCTGATGTAGCGGGAATCGTAGTACCTGTTTGTAAGAGTTTGGTCTTCATTTAGAATCACATTTATTTATTTATTTTTTGCTGGTGTTGTTGCCATGATGAATGATGTTTTCCCTCCATTTGTCTTCATAAGTGGGACATGTTGACTTTTGTGCCTCTCTCTTTTTGCTGCTCCCTTCAGGAGAACCACAGTTGATCGTTCTTTTCCACCACTTACAGGTGCCTCTGTCCTCCTCTCAATCACCCACTGAAACACCCACTGCTTTCATGTCCTCCTTAACTTCCTTAATCTTCTCTGTGGTCTTTCTGTTTTACTCCTACCTGGCACCTTAATCTCCAGCTTCCTCTGTCTAATATGTACAATATGTAAGGCCAGGCCATAAACAATGCAGGACAGCAATCGTAACTTTTGTGATCACCATTTGCCTGAGCTTCAGACTGGCGCAAGAGCTACACTGCACTAGGAAGTGAAGTTCTCGTGACTAGTTTGACATATTCACTTTTTGTGCTAAATTCTTAAAATGTGGCAACTCAAGACGTGTTGGGCTCCCTTACATGATTGGATGATTGTTCTTGGTCCAGGTGATGTCAGCTGGGGGACGGGCGTCCACCTCACAGATGAAGGTGGCGTTTTGATCGAGCAGAACGTCCAACGTTTCTAACAAGGTGATGATTCTAGGGGCTGGGCAGCAAACAGGCAAAAACATGAAGCAATCGGGCATGAATCATTTGCAAATGTGTTCAACGTCATCCAAAAAATATTCCCTCCTCAATGGTGAGAAGCAACCGTGTATTGGAGATAAATGTGTTCCTCAGCTGGAACCAAGATGAATTTGTGTCGCACGATTTCACCTGTGACATAAATCAGAAATTCACCAAAAAAAAAATCATCTGGGTAACAAAAAGAACTGGCTCAATTCGCAGCTGTAGCTGCTTCCAGGCTGGGCCAAGCTCTCATCAGAAGCAGCTGATGGGACTCGCATGCGAAAGGCAGTGTTTTTGTTGCTTCAGTGCCTCCTGCTGGTCAGGGTGAAATTGTCAAGTTTTTGTAAATAGATTTCACACAAAGCAAATGTCAGTCTGTGGAAAATGACGCCACATGGGAAAAGAAAATATTGCCATGGTTAATGCAAAATACTTGAGGTGACTGTACTTTTAGTGGATGTGTTCTGCCTTGTTGGACAGTCAGCACTGTACAGCTGCTGCATTGGACTCATTTTGTCCTTTGTCCACCTTGATGAGTGTGAACTCTGTCACAGCTCCAGAACTCAGGGAATGTTTCATCTTACTTTATCTCAGGTTGATGCTATGATTTTTGGGTGTAGGATTAGCTTAAATGCTTAAATTTGTTGTTGGGTTGTTCTGTGTAGAATATAGATATACAAACTGAAGCAAAAACATTGCTTTCGAATACATTTAGACCCTTGAGTTAGAAAATGGTGGACAATTTCTGGTGTAATCGTCAAATACCAGCAATCAGGTGATTGGCTTTTTGAGATGACAGGGTTTGCATAGCAAATTGTACGTTCTCACAGCAGGTTAAATGTTTGCATAGCGGCACACACATCTCCACACAAAGCTGATTTCCATACATCTCAGCATGAACATGGAACATGGTGTGTGCATCTTTTTGGTGCATACTCACAATAGAGGCTTTATCCTTTATGCCTTATTTGTGTAGATGATGGGGTGACAGTGGTTTCCTAACTGGCATTGTAAAGCCAAATTCATCTCCAGCTAAATTGCCAAACCCCTTAAAACACCCAGTATTTGTTACTTTTATTGCACAATATTATTTTGGACAAAGTGTGGCTGAACCTGGGTTGTGGAAACTTTCAGGGATTGACATCAGGGATGACAAAATGGAAATATCGGTACATGGTGGTGAAAAGGAATTAACGTGATTAAGCAGAGGAGACAGCAACCAGTGATGAAGGTGGGCTCTGATCACAGATACCAAGGTTGGTTTAAACTTGAACTGAACTGAGAACAGGGAAGTAGGAGAAAGAGGAGAGATCAGGAGGGGAGAGTAAACAAGGAGAGGAAAAGAGGATGTGGAGAAAATGGAAAGATTCATGGAGGAAGGGATGAAAGGGCTCTGTGCATGTTTTGTGTCTTGCGAAAGGAATATTTCGCAACACTGCACACAAAACAATAAACTTCCCTTCGTCCCCATTCTCAACCCTGGCCTGCTTACACGAGGAAAGCTCCTGTGAGTAAGAGCGAAGCCACAACAAGAGCTTGGAAAGGCTGGATGAAGAACTCGAAGAAGAGTGGAAGAGTTCAACAAAATAGAGCACAGGGGAAATCGTACTGAACGAAGCAAAATCAGTGAGAAGATGAGGTAAAGATTGTGGTTAAGTGAGAGCAGGATCCTACTTTACGCTGAATTCCAATCTGGTTCAGTGAGGGTTAGCAAATCCATCAGGAAATCTCAACCCCAAAGCAAAAAGCAATGGAGACCCAAACAAAGTGGTCCCCACTAGATCCACAGACATATTTGTGAAAAAATGTCCCGGTCATTTCTCCCCCTTTGTCTAGTTTGATTTGGTGGCTGTTTTTAGCCTTACTTGCTCGCTGCAGGTGGTTCTATTTTTTCCTGTGACCTCAATGCAATCATTTCTTTACTTAAATGCAAGGCTTATTACCCTTTCAATATGATCTTTACCTCACTTACAAAGTCTATCTTACTGAAGGACAACCTTGTTCAAATTTTGCACTGACTTTGTGATAAAAGTTTGAGCTACTCTCACTTTTGCACTGTCTTGGTACTGCCTTGACCTTTCTTCAGTCTTGGACCAAAACAAGGCAGGTTAGCAGCGCAGAGAAAATATTGGTGCTGTTGTTCAGTTTTAAAAAAAAAGAGCAAAAGTGTTGTTCATGGGGAAAATCTTTAGCTCTGATTCATGTCTCTCCTCTGTAAAGTCTGTCACATATGACACACTTTATGTCCTTTAATTGTTCTCTGGTTAGCCATTCTTGGAGCCAGATTTTGCTCTCCTCTCTCATGTGATTTCACTTTCTTCTCCCCAGCATTGCACTTAAAACATCAAATGGTTTTTTGCCAATTGTTGGTCCAGCCAAGGAAAAGATGAATCAGTCGTTAGCTCCAGCTTTGTTGGGCGATATAAGACAAAGTCCATGTGGGATCAGAAGTTACCTCATCGTTAGTCTGTGTTGATTTGCGGTGCATAAACAAATGTCAAATGTGGGCAACAGCATTGTAAAGCCATGATGGAGGTGTGTGTACATGTGTGTAGATGCATGTGTATCAACAGTTTTTTCGTTATGTGTTGAAAAGAGAGATTGATGACTCTTGAGCTTGAATTGTACAATATCCTGAAATACAGTCACTTCAGATAACAAATCCCTCTTAAATTTATACAATAATAGTGTGTGTGTGTGTGTGTGTGTGTGTGTGTGTGTGTGTGTGTGTGTGTGTGTGTGTGTGTGTCAGGTGGGTCAGAGAGTGAGAATCTCTTTGGTCTCATCACTGGCTGGTGTGTCATGCACCAATCCTCAGCATGTACTGTATGCACAGACTGATACAGTGTGTATGAGCTCATAAAGTGTGTATTGTGTATCAGAGGTCTGCTGTGCATGCCTGTACACTACATAGCATAAGGGGCAGAGGGCACACACACGCTCACACATTGTGCCCTCATACTGACTGAGACAAATAATTTGGATTCCTTGTCTTCAAAATGGATCAGGCAAAAACAGGTAAACATGTTACTCTACTATATTACATCAGAGGTTCACACTCTGCTATTACAAGTCAGGTAGAAAATATCATAGATGAACACGTCATTGTAAATTTGACTAATTTCTATCCATCATGATAAATGTGTCTGCTCTCATTCACAAGGAAGGCAGCAGTCGTCTCTCCTGCCTCTGCACTTCTTGTTGCAGAGGTAGAAACAACAGACTTTCGGAGGGATACAGGTTTACTTGGATTTACACAGCGCAGAGCTCGTAAACACTTCCCCGCCCGCTCGCCCCGCCCTCTAGCGGTGCCGGACAACTGGTGATCTCAGAGCTACGTGACAACGCACGGGAACTCGACCTGCCTCTCCTCAGGGGAGCCTTTTTAAAAAGTGAGTTGCGGGGAAAACACAGCAGTGAAAAGTCACATGAGAAGCAAGGGAATGTGTGTGAGACTGAATGCATGTGTTACTCATACAACAGCGGTGACTTACGGCCCGATTCCACTATCATATGGAGTGATTATGAATCACAGTGAATTTGGATTCATAATGACTCACAATCAAATTACATGAAATAACCCAGTATCAGTTAATCATACACACAGTGAGAAGGGAATATACTGTATGGGTGTACAAGTAGCATATACTGTACATCTGTCCTTAAGTAATTTACAACAAAAACAAGAATGAAGCATTTGGACAACGATAAAGCTGTACATGACATCTAAATTGACTTGTTTGGGGAAATTACCATTAAAAAACAATTGCTGGGAATTAATATGGAAATGTGATGATCCAAATCTCTTACCTCTCTGTGCCCAACAAGTTGAGCCAGCCAAGAGCAGCAGCTTGAAGAGCAACCCAATTTGCACATTCCTCATCGTGGCTGTCGAATGTTTCCTTGTGGAGTTACAGGGACGAGTTGACGTTAGATTCCCATGGCAGGTGAGGGCAAGCTGTGGGATCGGTTGTACTTGACGTCTGTCTCCAGTGCTTTCGTCTCTGTGTCGGTCTCAGCCAGGGACAGCCATGCTCACACTGTACTCCAGACGGCAGCCTCACCGTGTTTGTGTGTGTGAATACGTGTCTGTGTGTGTGTGTGTTATGATGGACAGTAGCAGCTGCGTGCTGTCCTCTCATGCCGTCACTTCGGTTTTGCAGTCAGTGTCTCGGCTCCAAAGGCCCAGACAGAGAGGAGACCACCGCTCATATACGCTCAGAGGGGCTTCAGCAGGGCTTCAGATGAGTTGAACAAAGAGAACGACACAGTTATGCCATTCTTTTTATAACAAACAGAATGTGGATCAGAAAGACTGCGCTGAAACAAGACAGAAAAAATGATGATAATAAGGCTTTTCAGCAAATCGATGCGTGGGGTCTGGTGTGGCTTTTGGCAAATTTGACATCATGTAATATCACGTGAGAGCTTGAGCACGGACAAAACAGTGTTGTG
This sequence comes from Carapus acus, assembly GCA_900312935.1. NCBI lineage: Eukaryota > Metazoa > Chordata > Actinopteri > Ophidiiformes > Carapidae > Carapus > Carapus acus. The sequence continues at coordinate 27,732 of OMPJ01016011.1, read as the reverse complement.
TGTTGTAAATATCGCCATCTCGCCAAACCCATATGGTAGCAGCATCTGTGTTCATTTCTTCAGATGTACACACATTAAATGGTGCTCAGATGTGGCTGGCGTGATTGGGCTGAATATGCTCCATCAGGCTGCATGTATTAAGACTTTGCACAACCACCTGGACACACACAAATACAGGCACACTGCACACATGCATCCCAATGCTGCCCGCTAACACACACAGGCACACACCGACACATGGTCCACACAGCGCAGGACCCTGCCGGCCTTTGTCCCCCACCTGTTGTCCGGCACCCCGAATGTCCGATTTTATTTTGGGAACGGAATGGCATTCCGATTTCTTTGGTCCTTATCTATTTGTCTCCAGCTGGAGTCAACTATTGTTGCCTCCCAGCAGGCCACTCGCACCACATGACTGCCAAGGGAAAACCCTAGGCTAGGACATAGATGTATCTCAATAGTAGCTGAGTAATAAAGATTCAGACAGAGCGAAGTTACACTATAAATAAGAAAAACAGCACTTATCCATTCCAGCTAAATTGTACACAAATCTTACAGGTAATGATTTTAACGTCTTGTTCCAGCACTGGTCTGCACTGCTATATTACGAGGCACGTGGGAAATGGGGGAAAAGATTGAGTTCAAACTCACTTACAATTGAAAAAGTGTAATTCATATTGTCATACAATTAACTTCATGTCAAGTTTGAAGAGTTTGAGAATATTTGTTGTAGTGAACTTGGATAGAAGTCGGTAGTCCTGAGTGATAAACTTTTGCCCTGAATACATGTATAAGAATATGCTGATATCAAAAAAATGACCAAAAAATATTTTTCTCGTGTAGGAATAATTCCAAATTCCAGATCTTATTACTGCAATACCAAATTGACCACAAGATAACTGTAGCCAATATGAGTGGACTCAGTGCCGCCCTTTGTTCTCGGGTTGGGTGCACTGACAATATACAATGCATTAATCAGTCCTTCTGCACCATTCCAAAAAGCCACATATGACTCTAAAAGTGTTATACAACGGAATAGCTATGCATGAATTCCTCTTAGATTCATCAAATCTGAGTAAAGGCATCAAAGGTAAAGAAAATTAGAGAAAATCAGAGTGAGAACGAGGAAGCATTGCGAAATAGATAGATAAATAGATATTAACTGGAAGTGCACACTCAGTTGTCATGAATGAGTGCACTGTGCCCACACACAGATAAATGAGCCTCATAAGCTCACTCTCCCAAATGAATTATTTACACTTGAGTAGTTCTTCATGAAAAACAGTTTTTCCTCCAAATGTGGAACAAACCGGATACCCCACGCAGAACATCAGTGACCCAGGCTTGTGCCCAACTCCCCAAAGAGTGGCTCTGTGCTGCCATCTGTTGTGCAACAGACATACTTCGCTTGAATCTGTGTGTGCAGAGGATGGGATGCCGCCTGGTCTGCAGTTTATCAACTGGGCTCTCCAGGCTGTGCTTACCTCAGTTTGCCTGAGCAGATGTATTCAGAGGTGTGATACTACAGAGCCTCCTCGTTAACATGGGCGCATCAGCGTAGGACTTGTGATCGGAGCGGCTGTGTGAGCTGCTTGTGTTAGCAGGCAAGAGCACTGACAAGCCATGTGTGACTCAAGACATCTGATAATGTCAGCGCCAATTGTTAATGAACCCACTCAAAATCACACGAGGGGCCTGCTCGTGGTGTGAAGGAGGACAGCGTTAGGTCAGCATGTGTAGGTCAGACATGTTTTTGCGGCATGGATCAGCTGTTTAGTATCCACATGTGTTTAATATTGTGAGTATGTTACTTTGGTAGCATATCGCAAAGCATACAATAAAATTATCAACATTTTACAGACAGTTTTGCCCATTTCAGTCTTCAGTTGTCTTCCAATGAGTATCTGTAATAAAGTAATCTGTCCTCAAGTTTGAACTGCACTGGAATTCATTAATTAGTATTAACTAGGCATTGCAAATCCTACTCCACCTTCCTTTCTCTTTCTCTCTCACTGGCCCTTCCCCTTGCTCGCTCACTGTGTGTAGACACACCCCACAGCGGTTGAGTCGACCTGATGTCTCTGGTCTACGCCTCCTACATGTGTCTCAACCTGTCCTGTAATTATTAACCAGCTGCTACACCAGATCTCCTTCCTCAAAAGCAACTCTTCTGTACTCTGGACCTGGCCAACACACACACACACACACACACACACACACACGCACACACACAGTCTGTCTGTATTACTCACGTAATCACAGTATGTAAATCCCGTGCAGTGAGTGAGCCAACGTCCTCTGCCAGCAGACGGTCAGGCTGAAGCAGACAGACATCTCAGACAGGTATGTTTCAACTTTGTGTGTTTAATTCTGCTCCTCCAAATCCGGGAGAGCTAAAGTTTTGTGTAAAAGTCATATTTGCAAAACAAATTGGACTCTAGTATAATCACTACATGTCTCTTACAACATGTGGACGAAGTCATGGAGACTGCTTCTGTAATATTTGACCATACAACTTACGTATACTCGTGTGCGTTGTTTCTTCGAGTGAATAATTTCAGCCTGAGCCCTCAAAACTCCAGCAGGTGCTGAAACACATTTTGAGTCGTGGAAGTTTACTGAAATTGAAAGCAAATGGCATTAGCATGCTGGTGTCTGAGAAAACTGCAGTAAGACACCACAGGCTGGTCGGTTGTGGGTGTGGCATTTTTGTACCTTGGTCTCTTCCCTACAGCTGTGCTCTCCAGCTCAGCATTTAATATTCCCGCTTTGTGTTTGTTCAGCTTGTGTTTCAGTGTTTACACACATTGAACTCTCAGTTCTCCATTCATTTTAAGAGCCAACGACACGTCTGACACGCAGACATCGTCAATTTTATCACCTCTGACCACGGAGACTTTCACTGTCATGTTTCAATTTCTTTTAATTACTAGTGCCTTTGATTATTTCATTTGATTTGTTAATATGGTCCACAATCACAAATCACAAATTAATTTTTGAGTCTTTGGGACTGACTGTTTTGTCCCTGTAACTGTCGTGAATACACTCAGCATTCTCCATTCTGTATTTCCACTCCTTAAAACACTCATGCTGAGACTTGAGACTTTGTAACAAAAACCAAAATTCTCTTGCAGAGGACAGAGAACGTGAAGGTGAAATTGAAAGTATGAGCTGCGATAGTTTATATTAGATGCAAAGAATGGTTCAAATGTACCAAACGATTTCAGTCACTTAGGCAGTTATGTTTATTTCTAAAGATGAGTTTTAAAGATGAGATGAATTGAAGTAGAGGATTGCGAATAATGTACAGTTGTGTGTGTGTGTGTGTGTGTGTGTGTGTGTGTGTGTGTGTGTGTGTGTCTGAGTACATCTCTGACGACGGATTTGAATTTTGTATTATTCATATCAGCTTCATGCTTCTGCAGAATGAAACTAGTTGCATCTCCAAAG